>OY744614.1:47661747-47861747 GCA_963556255.1 Allolobophora icterica | reverse complement strand
AAACTTTCTATGAACACTAATTTTTCGGTTGCTTAACCTTAAGAACCTTTAGCACTTAGAACAGGTATCCGTTCTGCTCAGTCTCAACTGCGATGCAGCCTCGACTCAAACCTTTACTTATTTCAACTGGCTTATACGCCGTGGGGTAAATCTCTGCCCCATTGGACAGACCATTTTCTGCATATATATCGAACTCAGAGTGACTTGGATTTGATGCTTTGGTCATTGTGGGGCGTGGTGGCTCAGTGGTAAGTTCGGCGCCTTGTGACCGGAGGGTTGCAGGTTCGAATCCCACTCTAGCCGCTGCGTACGGACCTTGGGCAAGTCCTTCACTCGCAATTGCTCGTGGCGCTTCGGCGTGAAAATTCCGGCACAGTATCAAATGCTGTAGTCGGGAGCGCCTCTGAGTAGTAGTTGACTTCGAGAGGCGCTATAGAAATATCCGGAATAAATAAATAAAATAAATTGTACACCGGCGCTATATAAGTTTATAATTAATAAATTTAAAATGATAACAACATTGGAAAAACAGTTTGGAAGTGTGTCGATTTTCACAAAAGTTAATTGACCAAATCCGAATTTACCTTGTGGGTATTCCCAATACCAGGAGTGTCGTTTGAGTCCGACCCAGTAGGGAGTGCTGGAATTCAGGAAAGACGTGCCGAACACATCCAGGTCCTGTGTGCTGTTGGCAAAGTCAAGCATAGCCAAGTCGCCGCTGGTTTGTAGACAGCTGTATCTGGCTTCGAACCAAGTAAGTTGTGTGTTGTTTATGACGTAGCAAGTGTTGTTGAAGTAGAAGCCACGATAGCACGTTGATCTATCACCTGAAGAAAAAGCAGAAGCGGAAGAGGAAGCAGTGTGAGAATTGTAGAAAAAAGACGGACTTGTTTAGACCTATGCCGTGAAATGTTAGAAACTTAATCTAAAATAATTAATATCAAAATACGGAAGAGAGTAACTTGTTCATGAGAGGTACTTGAAAGATGCTACATAGGTACTGAGAAAAAGAAATGTTTAGCTCCCACGAAGTACAGCCATGAGTATGAATTGCTCACGACCATTTCAATTCAGATTAAGCTGGATTTATCACCAACAACAGTAGCATTTCTAAGTTTATTAGTTGATGATGGTGATACCTTTTTGGCATTAATACACATACAATTATACATACATACAACCACACATACACACACACATATATATATATATAATATATACATGCATAAATGCGTAAATGTACATGTGCACACATACAAATACATGCATGCATACATGCACAGAAGCACACATACTCGCGCAGATATAGATATAGATACATGCGTACATGCATAACCACATACAAGCACACTTACCTATATGCACACACATATGCACACACATACTGACCTTCGTATGCACACCACATATGCACATACATACACCACATGAAGACTATATTCTTGCCCTGGGAACGACTCTGGAAGGATAACTCGAAGGACGCTATGTACAAACTCTGAATGAATGAATACCAAAGAGCTCGTGTTCACTAATTACCTGGGTATCCGCAGATAAAGGATTTATTCTGGAAAGGTTCGCAGGCAGTCAGTCGAGTATTGTAGCTACGTTCTATACTGGCATGAGTTAGATAATGCGCAGTTTCGTAGTATATGTCAGTTTCTAGAATATGCAAACAGTTGCAAGTTTTTATGCCTATGTTTAAAACACTTTCCACAGTTGAGCTAAAAGAAAGCCCTCAAGCATTGTGTTCAATTTCTTCGGTAGGCCTATTTAACTTCTACTAGAAGAGGATCACTTCCTTAATTTAACAATCCCGAGAGGCATGTTCATGCAGTGTTAGCGGCTTTCTTACCCTCGGCATATGAGGCGCCGTCCTCTACCTCGGCGCCTTATCTTCCCACTGACAGTGTAAGGTCAGCTTAAAAAGCTGGAGTCGCTACGGAACCGATATCTTGAAATACATTTTACGATCGAAGTTGAGGCCGATACCCTGGATTATCGCATAGCCAGTTGAGTTTAGATATGGTTCGTAAAGTTAACTTGCGTAAGTTGTTTTGAAATGCTTAAAAAATGTCAGTAGGGCCTAGATGGCACTACAGATTCGTTCAAATTAATTTAATTAGCGGCTAGTAACAACTGCTCTGCCTCTCCGGTCTTTCTGGCAACCGGACTGAGACCTCCAATGGAAATCGATCTCTGAACAACCCCTAGGATACGACGCAGCGCTCGTGAATAAGCTGGTGCTCTGCGCTTAGCTTTAGAGTAGCGTTCTAGAAATTTAGAGTTTACGATTACGATTAGTAATCTATTACAACAGTGTTTATATCTTTGGACTAACTATGCCTTGTTTTTTGGCCCCATCGACGGTCTATGGTTTCTGCATTAGATGATGACGCCATATAATTTGTTATTTATTTATCCAATGTCTTACTTATAGGTGGATGTAGGTCGCGACCGTTCACCCATGTCCACGTTTCCCCAATCCGTTTTCCGTTGAGCATAAGTGAATACCCGCTACTGAAATCGCCAGCAGCAAAAGCGCTGTTGATGAAGGAGACGATGTTATCCTGTAGGTCCTGGCTGGTGATCGTGGCCAGGTAATAACCATTCTGAATGCACAAGGCCCTTGCTTCGGTTAGGTTGAGGTACCAGTATTTATCCGTTGAAAAACAATATCCGTTGAGGCACTGTGAATAGTACGAGGCTATCTCTTTCACTCCCAACGATATCACTCCTACACAAAATACAATAAAATAGGTTTAGACAAAATACTATATATATGTACGTATGTATATGTCTAATTATGTTTGTATCATTGCATGGAAGGGTGTATGTATGTATGTATGTATGTATGTATGTATGTATGTATGTATGTATGTATGTATGTATGTATGTATGTATGTAAGCATGCATGTATGTATGTATGTATGTATGTATGTATGTATGTATGTATGTATGTATGTATGTATGTATGTATGTATGTATGTATGTATGTATGTATGTATGTATGTATGTAACCTATGTTTATAAGTATGCCTTTGTGTATGCATGTAGCGTACCTATGTGTGCAAGCAGAAAAAATATGCATGTAGGCCTATGTTTGCTTATCTGCCTTTACTCATACTTGATAGATCGTTTGGATACCGCGCATATATTGCAATATTGGCTGATGCTGATGATTGTGGTGGTGGTGGCGGTGGTGGTGGTGGTGGTGGTGGTGGTGGTGGTGGTGGTGGTGGTGGTGGTGGTGGTGGTGGTGGTGGTGGTGGTGGTGGTGGTGGTGGTGGTGGTGGTGGTGGTGGTGGTGGTGGTGGTGGTGGTGGTGGTGGTGGTGGTGGTGGTGGTGGTGGTGGTGGTGGTGGTGGTGGTGGTGGTGGTGGTGGTGGTGGTGGTGGTGGTGGTGGTGGTGGTGGTGGTGGTGGTGGTGGTGGTGGTGGTGGTGGTGGTGGTGGTGGTGGTGGTCGTGATGTGATGACGACGCTGACGGTGATGATTATGGAGTTGGTCACAATTGTTGCAAATAAAAAAACTCTTAATTCATTGTCATAGCAAAAATTGTCGTTGTGGTCATGTAAAACCTCTCAGAATAAAATCAGTGACTCACCGAACGTCCATAATAGGCGCAGAAATTCCATTTGGACGACAAAACCCGCAGAGCAAAATGGTTTTCAAGCTTTTGCTGAGAAGCTCGTGTCGTAAGATGCTAGGTAGGCCCTAACCTATTCCAAAAAGTTGGACCGACCACTGCGAAGCTTCTGTGCTGTACTGTGGATGTTCTTTCTGGCTGAGCGAACATCCAGGTCACTTGTTAAATCGCTGATGCGAACATTATTTGTATTCCGATTCTTACAGTTAACTACTACGATATTTTGTACGCTTATTTACTAGCCTACTATCACTACTGATCCGGGTACGATTGTTAGTAACAAGTAGTATTAAACTTACTTCTATGGTTATTACTTTAACGATTTTAGCTCGAAGCATTCAGTGTTAGGGTCTACCAACACCAAACTATGAGTCAGTTCTCCCCTTTAAGCAATAATTTATTACATCCATATGAATGGCTTGCGTGTTTTTTTGCGAAGATAAAAATTAATTTCAGAATCTCAACGAGAATGCCATTGCTACGCTTTGGTGCACAAGAATAAGTAACTAGCTGCAGTACTTCGTTCACAACCTGGAGACTACATTGCAGCTCTTTCATGTACTATACACCCAGAGGATGAAGGATAGTCATGCATTCATTGTATGAATCCATACATACATACATGAATCCATGCATACACACATACAAGCACGCATACACGCATGCAGGCATGCCTACTGTCAGTCATAGGTTGACGACCTGTGCATAATACTCTGCCGTTAAAGTCTTGAGCGCTCCTGAGTAGATAGCCTAACCTTAAAGGGGCGCTATAGAAAACCTCTGTAATTATAATAATAATAATAAAGCAGTTTCCAGTTACATAATATACAATTACAACAGTGTCCATCTAGCATGCACAGATCCATACATACATACATACAAACATAGTTACACACACAATATGAACATACATGCTTGCCTACATAGGTACATGCATGCATGCATACATACATGCATTCATAAATGCATACATACGTTCATTGAAAGCCATCGGAACTAGATTCGAGCGTCCTAAAGAAATCTGTGGTCGTGGATTTGGATTTTGACTCAAGTCGGTCATCGACATTAGGCCTAATAGATAACAGCCTCTTGTTTAAATTAGATTAAATTGGATTAGAATTAGTTTGATTGGACTAGATAGGAAATTAGTTGACACAATTAGCGTGTGTTTCAAGGCATCGACATTCCTGTCTCTCCTTCTCTGATCTTGCCTTCAGTTGCCTCGATTTGCCTTCACTTAGCCCAACACAAACTGTGCCTTATCCAGCCTAGCGTTTGTCTGCACGCCATCTGTTTAACTCTTTGCCTTTCATTAAATATCCGACTCTGTAGGCCTACAGTCGCTAGCAAATGCAGTGCATCCCTCGGAAATAAATTAGAACCTTCCATACAAATAACCTGGTAGCATACGCTAACAAAAAACGAGCGGTCACGGTAACCGAGTCCTTTCAGCTGTAAATTCTATTAAAGACGAGCTTCGCTCTAAGCACACGCCTCACATTCAGAAAGATCGGAGATATAAAGGCTGGCCCATATTCAACCTTAGGCCTATCTGGTTCAAAAACATCCGCGTCAAAAGTCTACCTGTTTTTCCTGCGAAGGAACGAAAAAGATAGTGCGCGCACTAGCTCAAAGCTAACGAGTAGATATAGTTAAAAGATGCTTCACTGTTCTCTAGTGTTCTTGGTTGATGGTCTATGGTAATGGTAATTGCAAATTTATATAGCGCTATTGTAGAGACACTCATCAGAGGCGCTCCCGACCAAACACAATGGCTTTGGAATTCGCTGCCTGGTTCTAATCGCCCTGTTTGTTCACTGGTGTCATTAAATGCTAAACCCAGGACTCGACTGTTTCAGCTGCAACCCCTTGAAGCATAACTTGTGGGTTCTCTGACCACCGGAACTCAACCTTGCTTGTCCAACAGTTTATGATTTTCAGTATGATTTCAACTGGGGCGACCATCGATTAATGCCTTGGGCATGATGATTACGGCACTATGGAAGTCATCAGATAGATTAGATTAGATTATGAATGTTCAGTAACGTCATTCTATTTTTTATCGAACTACTTTCTTCAATTGCTTTTTTGCTGTGACTCGGTCCTGGCTGTTTTTGCTGTTTACATTGAGCCGTTTCGTCTACTTCATATGGCTCCCAGGTGCTGAGTTGGTGAATGAATGAATGGATAAATGAATGAATGGATGGATGGATGGATGGATGGATGTATTAATGGATGAATGGATGGATGGGTGAATAGATGGATGGACGGATGGATTTATGGATGGAGTATGAGTGGATGAATGATTAGATAGATGGATGAATGGATGAATGTGTGAATCGATGGATGGATGGACAGATGTATAGATAAATAGATGGATGCATGGATGGAAGAATGAATGGATGGATGACCTTCTCCTTTATGCAGTCCTCGGACTGGCGCAGCAATGGTAGAGTTATGACATAGCTGTCGGTAAACAAAAACTAGGCCTGCCATCCTGTCCTAGGTTCTAAGTCTGTCTGGCCGCTGATCACCGTTAGTTTTTCCCTATGCGCACCATTGTATAATGCTAAACTTGGGCATTGGAGTCGACAACATAAACTGGACTTCATCAGGCTTGCGTTCTCGGCTTAGAGGCGCCTAGGGCCTCCAAATCTCGGAGGGCCCCAAACGAATGAAAATATTTTTTTCAATTACAAAATATAACATTAAACCAAATAACTTCACATTCCTTGAAATGGTTATGTGAGTAATCATAATTACAGGGTCAATAACATTCACAAAAACAGCTTCAAGTTCAACTTCGTGGGTTGTTCCACCAGAGTTTCAGACTCTAAGTCTACACGTCCATGCAGAAGGGCCCCAAAAATGTTTGTGCCTAGGGCCCCATTTTCTGTAAACGCGCCTCTGCTTAGAGGCACCACTTACGCCGCTGCTAGACATAAATGTTAAAGGGGTAGATAAGCTTAAAGGTGCGTTACGTAGGACAACTGTAATAATTATAATACTAGTATGTATATGCTTTTATTTGCGTGCATATGTTCACCTTGGCGAATGAATGAACGACCTATTGGGGAAAGAAGATTTGTGGACAGGAGTGAAATGAAGATAGGCCTAATGAATTTCCGTAGCCGATTTTCCGGAACCAATGGATTTTGGAGGTTACCCTTCCACTGTAGGGTGGATTTTTAATTGATGTCAAATGGTGTAGGCCTATACCGTCTAAAAGCCGACTCCGGACAATCTTCATTGATGTCTTCTCTACTCTTCGAAAGATTAAATATAAGCTTGCCGTTACTGGTTCCTCAAAAGGCATGGAATTCAACTTCTATTTTCGTGATTTGTGTATTAAACTAATTAGAACAATTTGTAGACTAACAAAATGTATCAGATAACTTAATTAACAAAAAATTATTAGAAAGATGCAAAAGATACATCTACAGCAGTACTGTGGTAACTTCAGAAATTCGCAAGTAGTGAAAAATTTCTCACTGTAGGATAGGCAATCATAGACTGTTTCAGGGTTCCTGTCAATTATTAATAAGCAGTGACTTGTATGGAATAGCTCCAGTTAATTACGAAGTCCAATTTATAGAATGCGATGATTTAATTTTTTTTCACTTTCTGGTACTGGTTGCCACGTCAGGTTAACTCCAATGATCACCGACCAACAAGAATTACGAATTACACGAATAAAATAGAGCCAAGAAAGAATCCATTTACAGTAAAATCTAAATAAAAGCGAAATCATTTGAAAATATGTCTTCCAGTCAATATCTGTCTTCAATAGTTGAAGATATCATGCATTTCATCGTTGATAATGATAGTATTAGTCACATAAAGCTACGTAGAAAGCAAAACCGGTGGCAGCCTGTTAAAATACCCAAGGGTGTTTTCCACAAAACCTTCAATTGTTGTCTGCTAAATTAATGTGTTTATGCATAGTCACCATTTAAACCCTCACAGCTACATCTATTGGACCTGCATTGGGAGCTGCAAACAGATGAATCATGTGGGCCCGCTACGGACTCAATTAAATTGGCTGCCTAAGCAGCCGCTACTCTAAACTCTCAGATAGAAAGATACAGGTTAAAATGTGGTACACACTTATTGTCACATCTCTGTAGAAACTCCATAGAAACGTGAAGATAAGGTAACACGCTTCTTCGTACGTCTCACAAAGGTAATACAAAGTTAAAAAAAATTTCAGTTTGTAAACTCCTCTGAAACTCCTTAGCGGCCTCGTTTGTATTAGAAACATTCTGGCCATTGTTAATCACAAAACATGGTACCTCAGCGGCCAAGCTTTGCGACGTCGGGTTCAGATAGTTTCTCTATATTTCAACAACCGCTAATCTGTTTATCTCTCACGCTCAATGAATTTTCCTGCGCGGGTAAGGTACTGGATGATATCGTATCGTAAGGATTAAATTCGAATAATCCGGGCGAGGCACTTGGTAATATCGTATCGTAAGGATCTAATTCGATTTGTTGATAGTCATGCTGTGCAGTAGATTCTTCTGTGGTCACTGGAGTTTCGTAAGGCGATGGGTGGCTTTGTGATGACATTTTGTTTCCATCATCAACTTCTCTGTAAAGAATTCAGAGATGAGTATCAAAATTCGTCCTAGGCGAAAGCAGAAACTAAAAGGTCATGACGATGGCATAGACGGTCTCATATGAATTAATGAGTGAATGAATGGGATTAATTAATGAACGAACCAATTAATCAATTATTTAATGAAGATTAATTGATCTGTTGATTAATTGTTTATATAATTGAGGAAGAGATCTATGCTATTATTTGTAGTCGAATTTGAAGAAACTTCACTGATTTACCAAGAACAATAAAACTAATTAGCAATACTTCTTACCTGAGTTTTTTCCTCTGTATGGTGACAACGATGATGAGAACAATAAGACCGAGGCCCAACGGAACACCAACGCCAATGCCAATTGCCAAGGAAGTGTCTAGAACAGAACAAAAGGCAATTTCTATCTTAAAATACTGAAATACTGATTGATTGAAAATAATTTGAAATAAAGTAAACATCGTAATAATCTTAATGTTGCTGGTGGTCGCGATTGAGGTTCAACAAAACCGTATCTGATTATCTGTCTCTGGTCACACCTAATGTTAATTATATCACGTCCAATAAAAATTTCTCGCAATTTTGGCCAAACAGGTGACAGGCCTCCAGTTTTGTGCTTAGTGTAGGCCTATTTTTAATTAGTGAAATAAAAGCCTCTGAAACGTTAATGGATTGCGGCCTCGACAAGTCTAAATCCGGCATGCTTCTGGGTATTGACGCAATTTTGTTTATGTCCATTGGATACCGGTGCTATACAAGTTATAAATTACAAAGGTCTTTGTTGTCCGATTGTTGCCAACAGTTGTCGTGTTTTCGATTCAGCTGAAGAATTATCGCAAACCTCATCTTAGCTTACCTTTTTCTTGCCTTTCTCTTCCTTGCCTTTCCTTATCTTACCTTCCTTTACATTGTCTTAACTTGACTTACCTTAAAGTGTATATTTATCTCTCCTTGCCATCCCTTATATTTCCCTATTTTATCATACCTTACCTTAAGAACCTTGCTTTGCGCTGAGACTCTGTGTGTGAAGGGGTGGGGGTTTGTGTGTTTGTGTTTGTGTGTGTGTGTGTGTGTGTGTGTGTGTGTGTGTGTGTGTGTGTGTGTGTGTGTGTGTGTGTGTGTGTGTGTGTGTGTGTGTGTGTGTGTGTGTGTATGTATGTGCGTGTGTATGTGAAAGCATTGTTTTGTTATAGTGAAATAATTCCAATGATGTTGTCTAGGAAATTACCGTAACGTCAATAAATTGAGGCCCATGATCACCATGGTGATGATGATGTTGATGATGATGACGACGACAATGGAAATGATTCTGTTAATGATCAAAATTGACACGTACGATTGGTAGAAGATGGATTTCGGGCAGTTGTAACATACATAGAATTATTTGTGGCGGAGGAAGAATCTGCAAAAGAGAGGAAGCTGAAGACGTCGAATTTGGGACTCATAAAGTAATGGATAACACACTGGCGTGAAGAGCTGAAGGTACCAAGATCGAACCCCGTAGACACCCGTAAGGAAAAATTCTGCCTCCCACTCGCTAGGTGGCGTTGGTGGTTAAATGAATAGTAGGCCGTGATTTGGGGCCGTATGCTGGCTGCCGCATAAGCAGTTATATTCGACTCCTGTAAAACTTTTATCATGTGCTTCTACTGTTTACATGTATGTAAGGCGCCCTGTGTGGCTGCCGTTTCTACTATATGTATGTTCACTGTACAGCGCAGTGCGTTTGCAGGCGCTTAATTAAAGAAAAAGATATATTATTATATTATATTAGAAGTGGGCGAAGCAGATGTAAAAGTTAACTATGATTAACCCGATGAAGTCAAAGTTGACGGCAGGGATGTCGAAGTTGATGATGAAGAGCTTGACGAAAGAGAAGTCGACGTTGACGACGAAGAAGTTGACGGCAGAGAAGTAGAAGTTGACGAAGTCAAAGTTGACGGCAGAGAAGGCGAAGTTGACGATGAAGAGCCTGACGAAAGAGAAGTCGACGTTGACGAGGAAGAAGTTGACGGCAGAGAAATAGAAGTTGACGATAAAGAACTTGATGGCCGAGGAGTCGAAGTTGACGATGAAGAACTTGATGGCCGAGAAGTCGAAGTTGACGATGAAGAACTTGATGGTCGAGAAGTCGAAGTTGACGATAAAGAAGTTGACGATGGAGTCTTTGGAGTTGTAGTCGTTGTCGCTATTTTGGTAGTCGGAGTCGCTTCAGATTGAATATAGTCAATGTGAGCAAAATTTATCAAGGCTAAATCAATGAGGATTTATCAGTTTGTCAGTCACCCCACACCTGCTTACATCCATCCATGAATCTATTTATTCATCAACCAATCTATCCATCTGTCAATCTATTTCATTGATCAATCCATCAATCTATCCATCTATTAATATAGCTGTAAATCAACCTATTCTAATAATATAAAAGTAAATCAACCTATCAATCTTTCCATCAGTCTATCCGTAAACCTGTAATTCACTCGTATATCAATCTAGCCATCCATATATCAATTATACATCTACAAATCTATCCATTAATTTATCCAGTTATCAGTCTACCCATCTAGTCATCTGCCAATCTGATCGACAAACTGATGAAAAGGTAGACTAGGTTACAATTGACGATAAGGCTGGAGAAAATATCAAATTTCGGAAATTTATTGTCGTGACGAAATATCTTCCCGCTTTGTAAACGTTACTTCTTTGGTTAGATCAGGCTTTTGAGGAACTGTGAAGTACGGCATATTAAATGCGTTCATACGTAGGTCTGTAACAGTCATGAGAATCGTATGCGTAAACTCTATATTTATAAACCCCTACTCTGAAGCTATTCACTAGTGCTGCGTCACATCATAGGGGTTGTACAGAGATCGATGACCAGTGGAGGTCCGAGTCCGATTGCCAGATAGAGCAGAGAGAGGACGAGCTGATTAGGAAGGAGGACGAAATCAAACATACGGGAAAGGTACATGTATAGATGGTTTAATTGTATATAAGTTAAATTATATAAATTAAATTAAATTAATTGCTATTTGCTTTGATTACATCGGTTAACCTCCTTTGTAGTGTCTGATCAATACGTACCTGTCGTGTTGATGCAAATGAAGGGATAGTTATAGGTGCAGTCGCATAGGCTCCATTTCCAACGATAATTGTAATCAAGGCATAAACAGTTGCTGTTGTCATAGTAAAGCGGACGGTTACTAGCCCAGCTGGTGTACTTGAACTCCACTTCTGCATTTACCGCAGAAAAGCATGTCAGCTTAACTCGTTATTTTGTATTGGGAACTCTTTTCAGATTAAGCAGCCTACCATTGCTTATGTTCTCAAACTAAACGTATTTTAAAGAAAAGAGAGACTCGCTGAAGTTGGAAAAAAATAGGTTGCGTATCGTTTCCATATTTTCTTTTCCGGAACTATTCCTTAATTTATACCTTAATATATAACATGCAAAGTGAAATGTTAGTGTGGATGCGCACGTGCTCAATTACAATGCTTTTCGGTGATGCTAACAGGCAGCGGTGATAATTTTAATTATAGTGCTGTTCAACCATGTTAACAGGCAGCGGTGAAAATTGTAATTGAGTCATTTTCCGGTATTTGGCTAAATTGGAAATGCGGCTGTCCCCGGTCATTACTCCGAAAACAATACCTTGCCTGACCATGCTAAGTGATTAGATTAAAACATTATTGGTCAGTCAACAATTTAAGACCTTTGAAACTAATTCAAAGCAATAAATAAATTTATTAAAATTTATTTTGAATTAAAAATATTCCACTCCGTTACCGTCCCTAGGCCAGATTACTTATTGCTTTCGTCTAAAATTTCAAAATTACTTGCATTAAGCCAAAATAATCGTGTGTTTCTTTTGTATTAAGTATAATTGTATATTTCTATATACAGTACAACTTGGTGAACCGGATCTTCAGTTTAATTTTTTAGAATTTTTTAAAACTTGTCCCCAGAAAATTATGTCTGCTCCGTTACCATTTAAAAATTATCTGGTATCTCGCAAACTTTCCATTTCTTTGGGCGCGCACCATAACTAGTCGCTTCTATGCAGATCTATGTAAGTAAGTATGTCTTAATACGCGACCTGAATGCTAATACAAATTTCTTACTAAGTTTAACTTATTTCGTACCTAATGTGTTTTTTTGTTATACATCCACTCCGTTACTGCGTTTTTGCAATGATTCTGAATAAATTTAATTGCAATAATATTTGTAATATAACGCTTATAAGCAATATAATGAGTTTACCGACGATTGATGTGGACGCATGAAAACTAATATGGTATTTACCGTGCTGATACACAATTTGTCTACTCCGTTACCTGTCTACTCCGTTACTATAAATGTTACCCGTACTAAAAAAAATTCCACTCTCAGAATAAGTCGTCAACTTAAATTATCATTTCTAATACAATTTATTTAACAATATGTAACATTTTAAATAATTTTTTGTTTCGGCAGACTGTCTTTTAAGTTCACTTTTCGCATTCTGTGCTCAATTCTCGACAGATAGTACCGGAGCGGACTTGTATGGTAATTTTAATGTAATTTTGATGTTATGAGCAGATTTTAAAGACAACATCATAAATATTTTAATATTTTGCTGTTTATTTGATCATTGGGAATGATTGGCTCAAGTGATTTTTATTTTGTTATTTGGCAAAAAAATACATTCAACTTTACATTGATTATGTCTCCTATAAATGTCAGTAACGGAGTGGAATTGCTTAATAAAATAAAAAATGTGATGGAATTAAATAATCATTTGTATTGTGATTTCTTTTATATTTATTTTATAAACATTAATACTAGAAACATGTCAAACCACGCAACAGGAAGCTGTCTACTATAAATACATAACTCGTGTGTGTTTGGTAACTGAGTAACTGAGTGGACAAACATTTTAATAGGGCTATTTTTTTCTGCTAAAAACTTCATAATTTTACATATTAGTGCAAAACCAAATATATATTTGCGAAATAGAAATATTCAAGATTTGCTCTAAACAAAAATCAATGTAATTTGCAAAAAAAGTTTTTTGCTTCTTCAGTTAGTGAATGTGACATGTTACAGGAAAATGACTCAATTATAACGCTGTTCAACTATGTTAACCGGCAGCGGTGATAATTGTAATTGTAACTCTGTTCAGACATGTTAACAGACAGCGGTACATACATGTACATACATAGATACATACATACATGCATGCATGTTTGTACGTATGTATGTATGTATGTATGTATGTATGTATGTATGTATGTATGTATGTATGTATGTATGTATCTATGACATGTATGTATGTATGCATGTATGTATGTATTCATGCATGCATGAATGTATGCATATATGTATGTATGTATCCATGTATATATGTATTGTATAATTGTAACTGTAATTACGACAAATTATATAGTTTCGTTTGTAGCAAGGTACTTCTAGGATGCTTTACACAGCCAATGCTGTCAGTGCAAATGCTAATGCTCGGAGTTATGTAGTTACGTAAGTACTATAATTGTGAAGGATCGCATCAGATTAATCAATTGAAATATAAGGAGCGTCGAGGCTATAATTATAGAAACTCTTATAGAAAAACCTTCACATTTACATTTGCTAGATTGTTATTGACCTGTATAGATATCCTGAAAGTGAACTACATGTACAGTCTACAGAGTTATCGCCATTTTACAAATGGATCGTAATGAATAGCTATAGATTTCGTTACGGATAAAGCCCACAAAAATAGTTGTTATTATAATATTAGCGTTTATTGACAAGCTCACTGACAAACCGCACTAAGTAACATTAAAACATATGACTGCAATTGTCAAGATCCCATAGAACACAACCTCTTAGGCGCCCGCTCATTCAACAGCTGCCCTCTAGGGAGTGGAAGGCCGAGTCGACCTACAGGAAGCTTACTGGTATCGAACCGCGCCTTTCAAGATCTTATGTTCTTCGAGCAAGAGTGTTACCATTCATCTATCCCCTCCTTTTGTTCTTATGATGACTACACAAACTTTCTTTGCACACTAGTTCTTCGGTTGCTGAACCTTAAGATTTGGCATTTTAGAACAAGTATCTTTTCGTTCTGATCATTGTCTCTTGTGCTGCGATCTCGACTGAAACTTAATTTCTTTCAACCGGCTTATCCACCGTAGGCTGAATCTCTGTCCGACTTGACTGAACATTTTCTGATTATATTTAACTCAGCGTGATTTGGTTTTGATGCGCCATCGATTCATGCCTTGGGCAATGTACACCGACGATAAGTTCCTAATTAACGACATTTGCAAAACAGTTTGGTAATGTGTGGATATTAACAAAAGCTAATTGATCAAAACCGAGTGTATACCTGCTGGATATGCCCAGTACCACGAGTTTCGTTTGAGTCCGATCCAGTAGGGAGTGCTGGAATCCAGGAAAGACGTACCAAACACATCCAGATCCTGTGTGCTGTTGGCAAAGTCAAGCATAGCCAAGTCACCACCCCCTTGCAGACAGTTGTACCTGGCTTCGAACCAAGTGAGCTCTGTGGTGTTTATGATGTAGCAAGTGTTGTTGAAGTAGAAGCCACGATAACACGTTGATCTATCACCTGATAGAGGAAGAAGTGGAAGAGGTCGAGGTTAGAGAAAAAGAGGAAGAAGACTAAGAAGAAACGAAAAGCATCTTAACCCACTTCTTTAGACCTATGCCATGAAATGTTACAAAATTAACAGGAAACAATAATTATGAAATTACGGAAGAAACTTGCCCACGAGAGGAACCTAAAAGATATAGATGCTCGGCTAAGAAATGATTAGCCCTCACGAAATACAGCCATGAGTATGAATTGTTCACGACCATTTCAATTCGCCTCTGGAATGATCTCCCCCTGACTTCAGCAGTTTTTCAGTGCCTCCATCATCATTGCAACCCGTCCTTCATCCTCCTCCTCCTCATGATCCTCTATCTATCACCCCCCGGGCTTTCCACTCAAACTGAAGTCTCACCTTTTCAAATACTCCTACCCTGACTCATCTGATCCTCCGCCTTCCAATTCTTCTCGCCGTAAACGACACCCGCCTTGACAGCTACTCTGCCTTTCCTGATCTGGTACCCTGGAAATCGGACTTGGACCTCTTTTGGACTACTCTCTGGAAATCCCCTTTGATTTGGTTTGGCCTCATGGAAATCGGACTTAGACCTCTTTTGGACTACTCTCTGGAAACCCCCTCTGATTTGGTTTGGTCTTCTGGAAACCGGACTCCGACCTCTCTCGGACTACTCTCTGGAAACCCCCTCTGATCTGACGTAGCGCTTGTGAATAGGCTGGTGCCCAGCGCTTGGCCTTCGAGTGGCGCTTTAGAAGTTTGGAGCTTACGATTACGATTACGAATTCAGATTAAGCGTGTATCATCAACAACAGTGGAGCTGCTTAGTAGCACTTCTAAGTTTATTAGTTGATGACGGTGATACCTGTTTGCCATTAATACATATACATGCATACATCCATGCATACATATAGATCAATATACATATCTACGTACATGCATAAATGCGTAATTACCTATAATATGCATACGTGCATACATACCAACAATACATAGATACATACATACATAGAAGCAAACATACACGCATACATGTGTTTTATAGATACATGCGTACATACATAGTCACATGAATGCAGACTTACCTATATGCACACACATGCGCACGTACCTACATATGCACAAAACAATATATGTGCACACATACAACACTTGAAGACTATATTTTTGCCCTGGGACCGTCTCTGGATGGATAACTTGAAGAACGCTATATGTATTGTACATAATGTGAGTGAATGAATAGCAAAGAGATCATGTTCACGAATTACCTGGGTATCCGCAGATAAAGGATTTACTCTGGAAAGGTTCACAGGCAGTGAGTCCAGTATAGAAGCTACGTTCTATGCTGGCATGAGTAAGATAATCCGTAGTTTCGTAGTACATGTCAGTTTCTATAACTTAATATACAAACAGTTGCAAGTTTTAATAACCACGTTTAAAACAGTTGTCAACTGTGCTGCGTGGGCTAAAATAACCTCAAGCAATGTGTTCAATTTCTTCGGTAGGCCTATTTAGCTTCTACTAGAAGAGGATCACTTCCTTAATTAAGCTACCCCGAGAGGCAATCATGTTCACAAAATGTTAGCGGCTTCAACTTTCTTAGCCTCGGCAAATGAGGCACCGTCCTCTACCTTGCCGCCCACTGACAGTGTCAGGTCAGCTGCTTAAAAGCTAGAGTCGCTACGGGGTGCAGGTGGAGCTAATATCTAGAAATAAATTTTACGACTGAAGCTGAGGAGCTTGCTCTTAGAATATCGCGTACCCAGTTGAGTTTAGATATGGCTCGAAAAGTTAGCTTGCAAAAGTTGTTCTGAAATGCTTAAAATTTCAGAAGATGAGATAGCACTACACATTCTTCAGATTTAATTTAATTGGCATCTAGCTGCCCTGCCTCTCCGGTCTTTCTGGCAACCGGACTCCAATGGACATCGATATCTGGACGACCCCTCAGATATGACGCAGCGCTCGTGGATAAGCTGGTGCTCTCAGCTTATCTTTAGAGTAGCGCCTTAGAAATTTGGAGTTATACGATTACGATTCGTAATCTGTTTATATCTTTGGACTGACTATCGCTTGGTTTTGGAGCGCCATCGGTCTTCGGTTTCAGCATTAGATGATGGCGCTATATCATTTGTTTTTTATTTATCAGATGTCTTACTTAGAGTTGGCTGTAAGTCGCGACCGTTGACCCATGTCCACGTGTCCCCAATCCGCATTCCGTTGAGTATAAGTGAATACCCGCTAATGAAATGGCCAGCACCAACAGCGCTGTTGATGAAGGAGACGATGTTATCTTGTAGGTCCTGGCTGGTGATCGTGGCTAGGTATGAACCATCCTGGATGCAAAAGGCTCTTGCGTCGGTTGGGTTCAGGTTCCAGGTATTATCGGTTGAAAAACAATATCCGTTGAGGCACTGTGAATAGTACGAGTCAATCTCTTTCACTCTCAACGATATCACTCCTACAAAAATACAAGAAAATGGGCTTACACCATATACTAGATACTAAAAACATGCACTTATGTATGTATGTGTGTATGTGTGTATGTATGTATGTATGTATGTATGTATGTATGTATGTATGTACGTGTTTATGCATGTATGCATGTATACATACTTGCATGCAGGCATGCAAGTATGTATGCGTGAATGTATATATGCGTATCGATGTATGAATGTAATATTCATTTATGTGTGTATCTATGTATGTTTGTATCTATGCATGTATGTATATATGTATGTTTGTATGTATGTATGTTTGTATGTATGTATGTATGTATGTATGCATGCATGCATGTATGCATGTATATATATGTGTTTTTATCGTTGAGAGTTTCGTTGTGTGTATGTATGTATGTATCTCTGTATGTATATATGATTGTATCCATGTATGTATGAATGTATGTATGTATTTATGTATGTATGCATGAGTGTACGGGTGTATGTATGTATGCATGTATGTGTGTTGTTGCATCCTGATCTTTCATAGAGGTATGAAGGGTTATTTTGGCCACCGTGGAGTTAACTGAGAGGCGGTCAAAGTGGTCTGGAAGTCAACTGTCAGGACAGATGTATGTCGGGCGTATCCCCAAGTTCGCTCCTGTATCTGCCTACATGCGCGATGTGTTGCACTGGCTCCCTATCGCGCAGCGTATTTCCTATCGGATCGCTGCCTTAGTCTCTCGTTGTCTTCTAGGCTGCGCTCCATCTTACCTTCGTGACCTTTGCCGCCCGGTGTCCGACGTCGTAGCGCGTCGGGCACTACGCTCCTCGACCAGAGGAGAGCTCTTGGTCCCGCGTGCTCGTTCTTCTATTGGGCAGCGCCGGGCTTTCTCAGTTGTGGGTCCCTCCACTTGGAATGGGCTCCCGCTGGAACTGCGATTACTACCTCTGAATAATTTGCCTGCATTTCATAAATCGCTCAAGTCTTTCTTTTTTAGCCGTGGCTGAGCTGGGAGCGCACCTGAGTAGGTATCTTGAAGGAGCGCTATATAAATTTTCAGAATGAATGAATGAATGAATGAATGAATGAACTACAGTCTGAAACTCATTCAGTCTGTCTTGAGCTGTGTGGCCACTCTTTGGAGATATCGGTTTGATAGAATATAAAAGGAAGGATAAAAGAAGTGAAAAAAGTAGTTTTTGGTAGCGGTGAGTTGGGAGACAGGGTTCAGAAGGGACCAGTTGAGTCAAGTTTTTATCGTTGAGAGTTTCGTTGTGTAGCGTTTGTGAGAGATAAGTTGTATCCGTTGAGGGTTGTAGGATTACAGGCTATTTTTTTACAGAGTTAGTAACCACTTAAAGAAGTGTAATTGTTTAAAGACTGCGTAAAAGTAACTTGTAAGATTTAAATAAATGCATGAGTATGGTTCAACCAAAGTTGTGTCCAAAACTGTACTTATATTATATCGCATAGCTGTCTACTAGGAGCCAAGAATTATTGAGGATAACGGTAGGCATGTTACAATGTAAGTATATATGCTTATATGTATGTATTGTCTATACGTTTGCATGTGTGTATGTATGCATTAAAATATGCTGTATGTTTGCATATTTACTGATACTCATACTTAATAGATCAGTTGGATACCGGGCAAACAGCGAATTTGTAGGTGTCTGAAAGGCTTTTCATATTTTCTTGTTACATTATATTAAATTACATTACTTTACATATAATGATGAATATTTCTAGTACCATTAAGAATCTAAACTATTGTCGAATTGAAACTAGCTCATTTTTGATCGACATGATAGAAATCAATGCGGCAACTAATATTCTAGTCATGACGAGGCTAAGTCGTCTTATTATATGACTTCCACGAGTTCGCCCCGAAGAGTCATTAGGCCTACGTTACTTAATCTGGGAAGCTAGTCACAAGAGAACTTCGTGATTAGAATATAAAAGTAATTTAATGAAACAATGAAATCCAGTTACAATAAATTGAAAATAAAATAATAAAATACAAGTTTTGAATCCATAATAAACATACCACGATAAAATAACTTCCCATACCGAGTTTAGAAGAACAGTCACCAGCCTACCGGGCAAGACGCGCTCTCCTCCCAGAATGCTGCGGAACCCGAATTCCAGGCTTATATGGACTTTCCTCGCGTGGGTGTGGTCACATGGTCCATCGAGGCTTCTCGGCAAGGGAGCAAAAAACGGGACAGTCATTTAGCAGAATCCACCGAAACCTACCCCTACCCCGGATCCATGAGCCATGGACCTGTCCGGAAGACCGATTGTTTCAGCCGGGACCAATGAGGAGTTCAACTTATAGGCCCCTACGATTCAAACTCTATCGGGGATGAAACACATATATACCGCACATACCAAGGGAGAAAGCCATTCACATTGATTACCCAACCATTTATGTAGTGCCACGTATATCTCCTCTAAATCACCATTATACATGTACAGTGTATGTATGTACCCATGCATGCACGCATGCATGTGTGTATGTTTGTGTGTTTGTTTGTCGTTTGTACATACATCTGTGCGTATGGATGCATGCATCTCTAGATTCATGAGACGCACATTCAGAACCTCTCCATTGCTCACTGTGATCAGTAGAAAAGTAAAAGCTTGAATGCAAAGTTGGTTGAATCAGAAGAAAGGTTACGGTGCTAAGACGAATATCAAGCAACCTTCTAATATAATCTGTGTCCGAAGCTTTGGAATTCGCTGCCAAGTTCCGTTCGTCCTGTCAATTTTTTGATGATAATATTCATATGTAAACTCGAGACTTCTCTCTTTCTACTTGCATAGCCACTTTACCCTGGCTTCTGGTTTTCTGATCATCGGATTTCGACCTGGCTTCTGCAACGGATTATAGTTTTTCTACAGGGTTTCACCTGAAGCGACCAATGAGTGATGCTTTGGGATTGTGATGACGGTGCCATGTAAGTCATAAGACTGTATGAAGCCAAAATAATTTATGTCGACTTCAACGGCCTTTGTGGCCATAAGAAGTCGTTAAACTGTGGATCCATCACAAGTCATTAGATGGTCCATTAGATTAGATTTACTTTGGATTAGAATACGATAAGACTATTAGCTTTCAAAACAATGATCATACTCCCTCCTACAGTAACATTTGTCAAAATCTGCCAAAGATACCATAAGTCTTGCCATATTTCTTTACAGCAGACCTCACGGACATTTGAACATTCAGAAGCATCCAGTCACAAAAAGGTCGTACCTTCAGGGGTAAAGAGCGATGGGAGGTTAGGAGACCAGAGGAACCTAACCTCCCATCGCTCTTTACCATAATTGTAAATTAATAAAGCATTTTAAGTAATAGAGCATTTATACAGCGCCTCTTCTGTACATCACAGAAGCGCTTAACAAGAGGCTAACAGTCAGTTGAAAAGTGCATTTTGAAGAGTCTGGAGAAAGCAACAAAATCTCGAATGTTATCAGGGTCACGCAGCAAGAGTGGGACGCCATTCCAGATCGTCGGTGCTGCAGCTGAAAAGCCCAGATGCGCATGCGTCATAGTTCGGAAACGCGGAACAATTAGTTCATTTCTCGAAGCTGATCTGAGCGCTCGACGCCCAGGCTGAGTAACAATCAAACGGCAAAACTCAGTGATGTACAGTAATCCGGCCCAGCACCAGTCACAGCTTTCCACACTAACATAGTGATATTATATTGTATCGAATGAGCCACTGGGAGCCAATGCAGTTCTCGTCGAATGTATTCAGATGTGAGTATTTCGGCAGACCAGCAAGTAGCTTAGCTGCTGCGTTCTGAACAAGCTGAAGTTGTCGGCACGGGATTCCCATAATGATTATGATGTTGTTGTTGTTGTTGATGATGATGATGATGATGACTACGACGACAACGATTATGATGACGATAGCGATGATGATGATGACGATGACAGTTATGCTGATGGCGATAATTATAATATTGATGACAAAGATGATGATGATAATGATGTTTAATTCATTATCTAGTATAATGACTTTCACAACGCCTTTATCATAATTCCCCAGCCATCAATTGATGGTCGTTTCAAGTGTAATCGCATTATCATAGCGAGGGTATACAACGACCACAATGATAATATTGCCCGATGAAGTTGCTGCTGATGATGATGTGTTGACGATGATGATGATGGCGATGATGATTGTGATGATCATGATGATGGTGATGTGATGACGATGATGGTGATGTGATGACGACGATGATGATGGTGATGATGATTGTGATGATCATGATGATGGTGATGTGATGACGATGATGGTGATGTGATGACGACGATGATGATGGTGATGATGATTGTGATGATCATGATGATGGTGATGTGATGACGACGTTGATGATGACGATTACGGAGTTGGTCACAGGTTTTACTATTAAAAAATCGCTTAATTCATCGTCATCGCAAAAATGATCGTCGTCGTCATCATTCAAGTTATCATGTAAAACATCACGACCTCTTAGAATAGAATCACTCACTCACCGAACGTCCATAATAAGCGCAGAAATTCCATTTGGACGACAAAAACGCAGACTTTCCGCTCGACGGAGAACTAGAATCCGTGCTTGTTGAGTATTTATTATATAGGCCTACTCTTATTTACTACATAAACTGCTGATCCGCGGTATGATTGTTCCTTACAAGTAGGCCTAGTATTAAACTTATTACTGTGGTTATTAATTCAACGACTTTAGCACCGAACATTCAGTGTTGAGGTCTACCAACACCAAACTACGAGCCAGTTCTTCCGCTTTCAGCATTATATTGCATCCATATTGGTGGCTTTACAAGATTTTGACGTAGATAAATGATCAGAATGGCAATGAGAATATCAGTCCTACGCTTTAATGCACACGAATAAGAAACAAAACTGCAGTATTCCGTCACACAACCTGGAGACGACATTGCAGTTCTTTCATGTACTATACATCCAGAGAATGATGCATAGCCATGCATATAATAATATATTATATATGAATCCATGCATACACACGTACAGACATGCACATAGCCAGTCATAGTTTGACGTCGTGTGCGTTACACACCGTCGTTAAAGCAATTTCCAGTTACATAGTATACAATTACAACAGTGCGCATCCTAGCATGCATAGATACATACATACATACATACATACATACATGCATGCATACATACATTCATACATACATGCTATATACATGGGTACATGCTTACATACTTATTCACGCATGGATATAGCCTACACTTTCATTTGAAATCCTCGGAACTAGAATCGAGTTGTTATGGATTCGGGTTTTAACTAAAGTCTGTCATCTACCTCGATAGATAACAACTCTCCTACAGTCTCTAGGCTAGATTAGCTTAGAATAGATTGTATTATAATTAGTTTAATTGTATTAGGCAATTAGTTCATATAACGTGCGTGTTATGGATTCGGGTTTTAACTAAAGTCTGTCATCTACCTCGATAGATAGCAACTCTCCTACAGTATCTAGGCTAGATTAGCTTAGAATAGATTGTATTATAATTAGTTTAATTGTATTAGATAGGCAATTAGTTCATATAACGTGCGTGTTATGGATTCGGGTTTTAACTAAAGTCTGTCATCTACCTCGATAGATAGCAACTCTCCTACAGTCTCTAGGCTAGATTAGCTTAGAATAGATTGTATTATAATTAGTTTAATTGTATTAGATAGGCAATTAGTTCATATAACGTGCGTGTTATGGATTCGGGTTTTAACTAAAGTCTGTCATCTACCTCGATAGATAGCAACTCTCCTACAGTCTCTAGGCTAGATTAGCTTAGAATAGATTGTATTATAATTAGTTTAATTGTATTAGATAGGCAATTAGTTCATATAACGTGCGTGTTATGGATTCGGGTTTTAACTAAAGTCTGTCATCTACCTCGATAGATAGCAACTCTCCTACAGTCTCTAGGCTAGATTAGCTTAGAATAGATTGTATTATAGGGCCTAATTAGTTTAATTGTATTAGATAGGCAATTAGTTCATATAACGTGCGTGTGTTTAGACAACATCGACATTCGTACTGCGTGGATCCCACATACTAGTTGTTCATCGTTTAAAGTCTTTTCTGTTTCCGAGAGGCTCAGACGCTGAGAGCGCCTTTGAATAGTTTGCACTGTGAGAGACGCTTTATAAATTCTCAGATACCATACGTTACCATACCATACATTCCTGTTCCGCCTTCTCTGAGCTTGCATTTCAATTGCCTCGATTTGCCTTAACTTATCCAGCATAGCTTTTCTTTGCACCACATCTGTTTGACTCTGCCTTTCATTCAATGTCTGATCCTGATTCAATGTCTGACAATGTACAGTGCCTCCCTCGGAAATAAATAAGAACCTCCCTTTCAAGTAACCTGGTATAATAACCATGAATGAACGGTCGAGGCAACCGAGTCCTTTCAGCTGGAAATTCCGACAATGACGAGCTTCGCTTTAAGCACACACCTAGCATTCAGAAAGATCGGCCCACCATCAATCTTATCTGGTTCAAAAGCATCCGCGTTAAAATTCTACCTGTTTTCCCTGCAAAGGAACGAAAAAGATAGTGCGTGCAGTCTAGCTTAAAGCTAACGAGTAGATATAGTTAAAAGATGCTTCACTGTTCTCTAGTGTTCTTGGTTGATGGTCTATGGTAATGGTAATTGCAAATGTATATAGTCCCACTTCAAGAGACACTCATTAGAGGCGATCCCGACCTAACACAATGGCTTTGCAATTCGCGGCCTGGTTCTATTCGCTGTCAGTTATGTGGTGTCATTTAATGGCTAAGCCCATGACTCGTCTGTTTCAGCTGCTACCCGCTATAACATACTTTGTGGATACTCTGCCCTATCAGTAGAATAAGCTAATGAATTTTATTACCTAGTACATAATGAATGCAACAATAGGCCAAGTATGAATAGTCTAAAATAGTCTAACAAAATGTTGAACAGCTAACCGCTGGTGATATGAAATATCAAGTCCAGCAAATACTAAATTTAAGATTTAACAATAAAGCTGTCAAGTAATGGAACCCAAAACAAAAGACTTTAATGCGTCTTTAGTAATTAAAGCATAAAATGTCATTTTGATGACCTAGAGCAATTCTAGTCTTACAATTATGTGAGAAGAATGGAACACCTTAGATATGTGGTGCCTATCAGGAGAAACCTTTGGATTCTCTACATCAGAATGCCTACTGTTAAGTATTCTGAAATGAGAGTGGTACAAAGTAACTATTCAGATATGAATGTATTCCAGCAATTCTACAGCATCTTTCTTTTCTTTGTCGCAAATTACAATCGTTTTCAACTGTGACTATGTGGAATTATAATATAATTTAGCACAGGCCAGCAAGGTGGAGAAATCGATGCCTAGAACAATGCTCTAGAAATTCTCTCTATCTCAAGCAAATCGTCACAAATACCACATCCAAAAGATTACGACAAAGATACTTTTGCATCCACAGATTTGAACATGCTTATATACAGACATTCTCCGTCTCTAATTGTCAGTAAAGTACCTGCAATTCCACTAGCACCCGGATATATGTTCTTTGAGAACCGTTCATTTGGTTATCAGAAACGCTTGTAGTACTAAATGTCATGAAATGATCAGAGGTTAGCAATTACATCACTTTCAATTTTGAGACTTTATGACTGTTTTCCTGCATGGAGTTTAAACTGCTTTGCGGAAGAACAGCTCTTGATATAAGGTTTATTGTGCATATTTCTTTACAGTTACATGAGTTCTATTGCGTTTACTTAGATTTCCAATTTTGTTATATCCTTTATTACAAACCTCACATATGTATGTTTTTCTCCTGTATGAGTTCTTATATGAGAGCTATGAGCACCGAGTAATGCAAATGGTTTCTGACATAACTTGCATGTGTATGCTTTTTCGATAGTATAGGTTCTCATATGCAACGTCAAATGGATAAATGATTTTTGCAATAGATGGCACCATATGGTTTTTCACCAGTATGGGTTCTCATGTGCTCTCTGAGATTAATACCCTGAGCAAATGACTTTCGACATAGCTGGCACCTGTATGGTTCCTTACTCGTATGGGTTTTCATATGCTCTTTCATATGATTACCTCCAGCAAATGTTTTCTGACATAACTGGGTTCTCGTGTGCCTTTACAGATTATTTTTAGCAAATGGGATTTCTGACATAACTGGCGCATATATGATTTTTCACCAGCATGGGTTTCCCATGCCATTTCAGAGTACTGCCTTCTCTAAATGATTTCTGACATAGCTTGCACCTGTATGGTTTTCGCTAGTATGGGTTCTTGTATACACTCAAGGTCCATGCTCGGATATTATGATTTCTGACATAGCTGGCATTTGTGTGGTTTTTCACCAGTATGGGTTCTCGTCTTCACTGTCGAAAGTCCCTGTTTGGATAAATGATTTCTCAAATCTGTATATTTTTCACCAGTATGGGTCCTCATGTGTTTTTCAGATTATTACTTCTGACACCGGTATTGTTTTTCTCACGTAGGCTATGGGTTGACGTATTCGCAATTTGGTTAATCACTTAATTGAGAATTTCAGTTTTTACCCTGTATGTGTTCTTTGATGAACTGTCAGATGATCACCTTGAGCATACGGTTTCTGAAATAATTGCCTTTTATTTGGAATTTTAAATTATTCGTATGTGTTTCTCCAACACCAGTTTCTAGACAAAGTTGGGATTTGCATGGTTTTTAATAAGCATTGTTCCTGTCATAGCCTTTTCAACACCAGCAGTGTCCAGTTTCTCACATTATCGACGATTTCCTTTCCTTTGCATTTCAGATGCTTACAAGAAGGGTTCGTGTTTCATCTGTAAGTAGCAGTTTTATTCGAGTAATGTAAGTTTCAGATATGAAGTCACACAGAAAACAACTTGCTATCATTTGTCGTTACTTCTCATTTTCTTTTCTTTTGACTATCCAGAGTGCATGCCATTTCAATCTTCTTGGTTAGGAGCAAAATGTTCCGTTCGTGTGGATCTTCATCTCCTACCAATAATGCTTTGTGTTGTGCGGGAAACACCTACTGTATGGCCACTACAGTACGTGACACATTTTCCCCTACACTAAACACACCATCAAATAATCAACATCTATAATAATCCCCATAAATGATTTTCCACTCGCAGCAAACAGAGAACAACAGCAGCCTCACATGTAGGGTATCAGAAACCCATTTGACAATAATTTCGTTTTTATTTGTTCTTGATACACGAAACCCATACAGGAATGGCATTATACATGTATGGGCATCAGATGTCCTACATATGAACCTGCTACAGGGGTTGTTTGCAGTATGGGTTCTGTTTGAGAATCTGTAGAACAGAATGGCATGAGAATGTTCTCTGGCAAGACTGAATTTCTTTCTCCAGTATGAATTCTAACATAATTTTGTAAAGTTAGACAATTTTTTTAAATTTACACGACTGGTTTCTCTACAGAGTGGGATTTTTCATGACGTTTCAGATGTGAAGTGCAAGAGAATGTCTTCTGACATACGTGGCAAAGGAATGGTTTCGTTTGGGAATGGGTAATTTCATGACTTCTCAGGCCAGAAGCACGTGAGAATGTCTTCTTACATATCTGACAAAGGAATGGTTTCAATTTGGAGTGGGTTATTTCATGACTTATCAGACCTGAAACACGTGAGAATGTCTTCTTACATATCTGGCAAAGATATGGTTTATCTCCAGAGTGAGTTTTTTCATGATTCTTCAGATTTGAACGGATTGAGAACATTCTCTGACATACCTGGCAGAGGTATGGTTTCTCTCCAGTGTGTATGGTTTTATGACTTTTCAGATGACCAGGACATGTGAATGTTTTCTCACATACCTGGCAAAGGTATGGTTTCTCTCCAGAGTGGGTTTTTTCATGACTTCTCAGACCTGAGGAAAATGGGAATGTTTTCTGACATATCTGGCAAAGGTATGGTCTCTGTCTGGTGTGTGTGATTTCATGACTTTTCAGATGATCAGGACGTGTGAATGTTTTTTGACAAACCTGGCAAAGGTATGGTTTCTCTCCAGAGTGGATTTTTGCATGATTTCTCAGACCTGAAGAAAATGGGAATGTTTTCTGACATATCTGGCAAAGGTATGGTCTCTGTCCAGTGTGTGTTGTTTCGTGACTTCTCAGAAGAGAAGCACGTGCAAATGTTTTCTGACATACCTGACAAAGGTATGGTTTCTCTCCAGAGTGGTTTTTTTTATGATTTCTCAGACCTGACAAAAATGGGAATGTTTTCTGACATATCTGGCAAAGGTATGGTCTCTGTCCAGTGTGTGTTGTTTCGTGACTTCTCAGAAGAGAAGCACATGCAAATGTTTTCTGACATACCTGGCAAAGGTATGGTTTCTCTCCAGAGTGGGTTTTTTCATGATATCTCAGACCTGACGAAAATGGGAATGTTTTCTGACATATCTGGCAAAGGTATCGTTTCTCTCCAGTATGTATTCTCATGTGCCTCTTTACACAACTACAGTTATTACCTTTGAACTCGCAAAACTGGCATTGGAACGGTTTCTCTCCAGTGTGAATTCTTTCATGAAATCTTAAACTATACATGTGGACAAACCTTTTTTGACATATGTGGCATTTGTAAGGCTTCTCTCCAGTATGGATTCTAACATGATATTGCAGCCCGCAAAAATGGGAATATTTCTGTGAACACAAGTGACATTGGTATGGTTTCTCTCCAGTGTGGATTCTGATATGGCTTCGCAGATTAGAAGATGTGGAGAATTTTTTCTTACACACCTGGCAAAGGTATGGCTTTTCTCCAGAGTGAGCTTTTTCGTGACTTCTGAGACCTGAAGCTTGTGAGAATGTTTTCTGACATATGTGGCAAAGGTATGGTTTCTCTCCAGTGTGTGTTCTGATGTGCCTCTCTAGATGATTTTTACTTTTAGTTGTGAATTCACACAACTGACATTGGTATCGTTTCTCTCCAGAATGAATTCTTGCATGATATGTTAGATTGGAAGACACGGAAAAACTTTTGTTGTACATCCGGCATTGGTAAGGTCTGTCTCCAGTATGGATTCCAGCATGTTCTTGTAGTCTGGAAGAATTAGAAAATATGTGTTTGCATACCGTGCACTGGAAAGGTTTCTCTCCTGTATGGATTCTATTGTGAATCTGCAAATGAGAAGCTTGTGTGAATGATTTCTGGCAAAACTGGCACAGATAAGATTTTTCTCCTGTATGAATTTTAGTATGGGTTTGTACAAGGCAAGACTGAGAAAATCTTTTTTGGCACAGGGCTACATGGCATTCAGATGGTTTCTCTCCATTATGGGTTCTGGTGAGATAAAGTTTTTCTCCACTATGAATTTTAACATGGGTTTGTTCAAGGCAAGACTGGGAAAATCTTTTATTACATAGGGCTATGTGGCATTCGAATGGTTTCTCCGAAGTGTGGGTTTTAGTGTGTTTTTTCAAACCTGAAGAGTATGTGAATGTTTTCTGACACACCAAGCAAATGTATGCTTTTTCTCGAGTATGGGTTTTCATGTGTCTCCTTAGGATCCAGGCGTATTTGAACACTTTCTTACATAAGTCGCATTTGTATGTGTTTTCTTTTGAACAGCCATGACTATCCTGTACATTTGATTTCTGACATAACTGGGAACTGTGCCTCTTTCCTAGCAATGAATTTTCGGAGGATTTCGCAAAGAAATGCCTGGAAGAAATATTTTCTGACATGTGTACGGATTGTGAAGATTTTCGAAGTCTTGTCAAAGCTATGGTTTTTGACAAAGCTTGAGTTTAAATTTCAGACAAAATTTCCACAAAGCCTCAGCTTTAAAGATGCTGATCCTCTTGCATGTTAAAGTGGATGGAATATTTAACAAGCTTTGTCATTTGATTGTCTTGGTGAGTATACTAGATATTGCCTCTATTCAGTACAAGCCTAAAACATCAAATTTCTTCAAATATCTGTTATTTTTTTTGTTAACCTCATGTAGTAATACAAAAACCGATACTAGTGTCAAATTTCACCCGCATTAAATTTTTTCAATGAAAAAGCCAGCTTCCACTTTTTAGTCACACAAAATATATAGGCTATACTGACCCTAACCCTAGGCCCTTACCGAACATGACGACACCAACCCTTTACCAACCTTCACGATGCAAAGATGAAATTTATTCTGGTGAAATTTGATACTAGTACCCCAAAATCACTGTAATCACAATAAACAAGACATCGTAAAGATAAAAACAGCATTGCCGAATTGACGAAGATTTCGCTCAATAGGGTCACCTATTAATTAAATTATATAAAGTAATAATGAGAAGTGCAACAGACTCTTTGAATAAGGATTTGTAGTCATTATGTTGAAATGAGTGAGCTCATAGCCTATACCTTTAAAAAGTTTACTTAAACTTGACGCGTCTTTGGATGGGGAACCTACACGGCCTATAGATCGGCTTGCATGTAGCTGGCATAATGGCCAATCTTTGGTATCTATCCAATCAACAGAACTCCAGAGTTTGAACTGTCTGTGACAGGTCGATAGTCCGAAGTTCCGATAGTCCATAACTCACAGCACAACACCAAGAGGCTAGAAATATTTTCATCATTGATCCAACTTTTAACGGTAAACATGGGTTGGCAGACTGATGAAAATATTAATGAAACTAGAAGCTGGATGATCGATCAAAATACAACTGAAACTAGAAGTTGGATGAGCGATGATTTATTGTATTATTATTTATTGTATCATAACTTTTCAATTAAAATAATTTTTGATGCCAAAACCCAGGATTACCAAATAACTATTCTGTCACTGCATTTGTTGCACCGCGAATGTGTGTGATACGCTTAAAAGCGAATATGACTCCAACTTAACAGACATCGAGCTCCAACTGTACAGGGCTATCCGAAACACGGACTGCGTGACATTCCTCGAAATGCACAAATTTTAGTTTAATTTCTCGCTTTAACCTCTTCACATCAATAAAAAAAATATGTTCAAACGGCAATTTAGTGTTAAAGAGCGAATATAACTCACGTAAACCAGTATAATAATGATTATTGAAGTTACAAATCTACACAAGCACTTCAAGGCTGACCCTATACAATATTATACCGACCAATCACATGCGACATAACTTGTGCGTAAATCGTTCTATGTTTTTATAGCGCGTTCATTATGTTAAAGGATCTTTTAAATTTACGTTTTATTTTTTAACCTGTTATTACCAGGAATAAGATCTTTTAAAGACACGTTATATTTATTTATCTGTTATACTAATCTATTAATTATATTTATTAACCCGGAATAGTGGACATTAAAGACTTTTTATATGATGACGACGACGTTTATAATGGTGATGACAACGACAACGATGACGATGATGATAATGATGATCACGATAATGATAATGATGATAATGATGATGATGGTGATGATGATGATGATGATGATGATGATGATGATGATGATGATGATGATGATGATGATGATGATGATGATGATGATGATGATGATGATGATGGTGATGATGATGATGATGATGATGATGATGCTTCTGTTGCTGCTGCTGCTGCTGCTGCTGCTGCTGCTGCTGCTGCTGATGATGATGATGATGATGATGATGATGATGATGATGATGATGATGATGATGATGATGATGATGATGATGATGATGATGATGATGATGATGATGATGATGATGATGATGATAGCGACATCCCTTACGATGATGATGATGAGGATGCTGTTGTTGCGGCTCTGGTGATAATGACGACACGGACGATGATGATCTTTTGTTTCCATGCGTCTGTAGACTAGCCTAAGTAATTGCCTCCTCCCTACGGATACTGTTGATCAAAATGGCCTCACTTGCTTCGGTAGGCCTAGCAGCTTCACGGACGCTGACTACACGGAAGCCAAGTGCCTTCTGCAGGACAAGACAACCTACCATGAGTCCATCTGCCATTGTAAGGACATCTACATGCCAGATCCAGATCCTATTGTTATTATTATGTTATATCTAACGGTTTTGAAAAAAATTAGAAGACATGTCGCACACAATCGGAACTCCATTTGTCTCTGGGACATTTGTCTCTGGCATTATTAGCGCACTGGTTAGATGTGCACTTCTTACAAATGTTAGAGGTTCTTGTCTTGACTGCACAGAACGTTTTTTTCCATTCCGTTTGTAATTGCATTTCACCAGTCAACGCCGCCACCGACGGCGTTAGTCTCCTGCTGTAGGGCACCGCACTCACTCGCTCACTCCTTCACCCAAGATGACGATGAGAAGAATTAACCAAATTTCTGCCCTACCTGGGATAAGACCTTTCGATTGACAGGGCAGTAGGGCCTACGCTAACCACTACACTATGGAGCTCCCCAAAGCGCAGTGTTTCTTACGGGCTTTCAAACATCTGGATATCTAATTTTATCACCTGGCGACTGACTAAGAGATTTTCATTTCTGTGCGAGCTTTAGCTCTCATTAAAAATTTTCAGAATAATAATAGATCGAGTCCCGCATTTTTCAGTGAGTGAGTGAGTGAGTGAGTGAGTGAGTGAGTGAGTGAGTGAGTGAGTGAGTGAGTGAGTGAGTGAGTGAGTGAGTGAGTGAGTGAGTGAGTGAGTGAGTGAGTGAGTGAGTGAGTGAGTGAGTGAGTGAGTGAGTGAGTGAGTGAGTGAGTGAGTGAGTGAGTGAGTGAGTGAGTGAGTGAGTGAGTGAGTGAGTGAGTGAGTGAGTGAGTGAGTGAGTGAGTGAGTGAGTGAGTGAGTGAGTGAGTGAGTGAGTGAGTGAGTGAGTGAGTGAGTGAGTGAGTGAGTGAGTGAGTGAGTGAGTGAGTGAGTGAGTGAGTGAGTGAGTGAGTGAGTGAGTGAGTGAGTGAGTGAGTGAGTGAGTGAGTGAGTGAGTGAGTGAGTGAGTGAGTGAGTGAGTGAGTGAGTGAGTGAGTGAGTGAGTGAGTGAGTGAGTGAGTGAGTGAGTGAGTGAGTGAGTGAGTGAGTGAGTGAGTGAGTGAGTGAGTGAGTGAGTGACTCAGTCAGTCAGTCAGTCAGTCACTCAGTCACTCAGTCACTCAGTCAGTCAGTCAGTCATTTAGTCAGTGAGTGAGTGAGTGAGTGAGTGAATGAACAGCTGAATAATAATTGAATAAGTTAATTAGTTAAGGAAGGAAGGAAGAAACGAATGAAGGAAGATTTGCAGGGAGGAATGTTCAAGGTAGGAGAGAAGGAACAATTTAATGAACGAATGAATGATTTTGTGTTATACTGTAGTATGTTCTTTTTTGTTACGTGTACGGTATGTATATTATATCGGGTCAACTTACCGCAATAGGGTATATAATTGCAGGCTGATAGCTGGATGTTTCCGGAGTAGAACGGACAGAGAGAGAGAGAGAGAGAGAGAGAGAGAGAGAGAGAGAGAGAGAGAGAGAGAGAGAGAGAGAGAGAGAGAGAGAGAGAGAGAGAGAGAGAGAGAGAGTGAGAGAGAGAGAGAGAGAGAGAGAGAGAGAGAGAGAGAGAGAGAGAGAGAGAGAGAGAGAGAGAGAGAGAGAGAGAGAGAGGGAGACAGACAGACAGACAGACAGACAGACAGACAGACAGACAGACAGACATACAGACAGACAGACAGACAGAGACAGAGACAGACAGACAGACAGACAGACAGAGGGGGAGGAGAGTGTTCCAAAATCTAGATTCAACAATCGTAAAAGGAAATAAGAACTTGGTGATATTGAAGTTCATGTTTTGGTAACCAGACTAAAGACGCCGACTCAAACTGACTCAACGCAGCATGACCAAAGGCAATTTAATATTATGTTCACCATGGGCCTCTCATAAGCGAAGTTTAGTTACTTTCTCAGCAAAATCGTGCATGCATTGATAGCATTTGACACGGAACACAACATGTCGTGTGACTTTCTTGCTGAATTCTATAGTAGCGCTATAAAAACCAAGCTCGCATTCGTAGGCCTACTGGTCTGAATCTACACCGTGCACTTGCTATGTGGATCTGGAATGATCTAGGTTCAGTTCACTCACGTGGCATAAGTGCTTGCAGTTGACATGGCAAAACTTAGAAACCTTTATTATTATTAATGAGCTTTTATATAGCGCCCCTTCAAGGTTAGGGGCCAATATGCGTGGTGTAATCGGGATAGCGTCATCTATGGCATAAATATTATGCCATAGACGTCTGTACGACACGAGTAACATACTAACATGTACTCTATGCATGAAAAGAGAAAACTTTTACTTAGAATTTAAATTAAGCTTGTTTTACAGATGAAAATAACTTCAAAGTCTTTCATAATAAACTTTACCTAATGTTATTATATTCATTTGCACCTTTATTCTTATGTGGTATATTATAAATTTCATTCCTTTCCAACTTATTCTGTGTCAATTGCAAGATATGAAGAGACTCATTACAACAACCGCGGAAGACCTAGAAAATCTTGGTTCGACACAAATTCACACAATTATAGGATAGACTGGGCTATCAGGAACCAGTACCGGATAGAAAACGCTGGGCAATGTTGATCCATTCCTGCAGCCTACCATCGCAAAGCGACGACGGCGATAGGACATGACCTGAATGGGTTTCTTAGCAACCTACACTATGATTTTCTTAGTTGCCCTTTCCCACTTTTTCCGTTAGCTCTTGAAAACTATTCCCTTTGATCATAGCTTTGTGTTGTAAGTCGGGAGCGCCTTTGAAGAGTCGCTCTTGTAAACCCTTTGTACACAGGGGCGTCTACCACCACCACCCCCTAAGTCATTGGAGCAACTTCGAATCCCTCCCTCCAATCCTCTTCCCCTTTGCCCTCCCCTGCTAATGATGGCACACACTGACAGATCTTCCCCCTATTTCTAGGATGGAGCATTTGCTCCAAGGTTTCTATGGTGTAGACGCCTCTGGTTGTACATATTTGTTATTACAATTAACGATTAAAGTTAGTCAATTTATTGACATGATAATAATTATTGTAACAACAAACTGTAATCTGCACAAGGCAACGGTGTGGGTAAAACTTGTTCAGTGTCTTATTCCACGATGTCCGTTGAACAGTTTCAAACTCGTAAACGTTGGACTACAGACCCAACGCTCTACCGAGTAGTTAACACACAACCTTGCAGCACCTAACCTCCAAGCTGCTGTTACTCGTATCCAAACTGCTCTTACTAACCAACAAGCTATTCACATGCAGACATGCATTGAAAACCAGCACGGTGGTTTTTCATAAAGGCTCAGCATTGCTTCAGGCGAATTAGTTAGAAGCCTAACCTTTCCCAATGCTGGGTCATATGTTACAGCATACACCTAAATGTGTAGATCTACCTCATATCGCCTTGGCGCAACGCACGATGATCGTGTAGAACAAAATCCAAACATAAGCTAATTGCTCGCAAGCGAAATTTGTTTTCTCAACTCAGCAGAGTCCAACATTCAGCTATTATTGATAACAATTAACAATCACACGTGAAGTGTGGTTTTCTTACTAAATCAACCGTAGCGCTATAAAAGCCGTGCATATATTTAAATTAGTCATATTTATAATAGGATCGGCGGCTTGGCTTAGCCTACACCGAACACAATGACATGGAGTTCAGTAGAGCGTGACTAGCCTGAAACCCTAATAGATCATACAAGACTCCCACGTTATGCTATTCGTCACCGATTAGGGTGAGTTTGCATTTGAATGTACATTCACCCCTTCTTCCAAAGTTCAAGCAGAACAAGTGTGTATGAATAAACAGCGTAGGAAACATATAGCATTTACAATATTAATAGGTTCTGTATGCATAGGTCTTTCTTCAATATAGGTTATCCTTTATTGAGTTAACTAAGAATAAGTAACTTAAGTAATTAATTGTAGCAAATGCTTAGAATTTAAACATGGCTTACGAGGACAACGTTTAGGAAGCGGGGACATTGTTACATTCTTAACATTACACATATATGGGAGACACTACCACCCTCTCGAGTTCATATCGAATGGTATTGACAGCTGGTGGTTGAAGATGATGCTTATTACAACTGTGGTGGTGACCTGATATCGACAAAATGACTTATCGGCTTGGATATTTGTTCTTAGGTGAGTACACAGTATAATTATAACGCAGAACCATATCACATTTACCCAAAAGTTAAGTTCTGCGTGCCTACGGGAGCCCACCACCAGACGATCAGTCCTATGACTACATGTACAGTCCGGGCTTGATGTTGCTTAAATTCACAGCACTTGCCAATGCTGTATCTAGGGCTGCACGAGGAACAACGTTTGGAAAGGGGTTTTGTTAATTTAAAAACTTGGATGATATCGTCAGCCCCCCCCCCCCGTTTTTACATTAGCCTTTTCTTCCCATTATTTCATGACCTGTACCTGGTACTATCTGGGATTAGCCAAACGTCGGGATCTATTTTTGTGACTCGCGGTTCTATTACAACAATTTTTGAAGCATTTCTAAATTTTTGAAAATGTATTCTCAGTAAAGGCGTAGGTCATTTGGAGATATTGATAGAGTTGAACCTGAAAAACTAATAACTACGACTTTGTTTGAAGCCACAGTAGAGCCCACCGATCCCCACATCAATATATTTATTTAGAGTTCTCAATGGCAATAGAGGACACCTTGTACTCATTCATATACTATATATACATGAAACATTTGCAAAATCTCTTTTTTCTTTGCAAAAAGAGTCCATGATATTGGTTGCCCATGTGTCGGCCTACATCAGCGCCCCTTACGGCGGTTACCTCTTCACGACCGCAGACAATACAGACGACAACAAGAGAACCCAGAACAATGCTAACATCTGGTGCAAAAACAACGGTACCAAACTACTGGAGATACCCAGCAACGACGTTCAAACAACCCTTGTTCAATACATCCAGAGTATTTCCGACAAGGGAGCCTTCAATGGATGGACGACTGTCATCAACGCAAAGAGATACGGTCAAAGCTGGGATTGGGTGAACGGACAAGCAATCAGTAAGCTTATATTTCTAAAATCCAAATGCGGTCCAGAATAACAATTTCCATATCGTGTTAATATCCGATGTTAGTCTGTTACAGTCCAGAATAGCAATCTCAACTGCATGCAGTTAGTTAATTGTTTTGTGATCTGAACATTTAAAATAACGTCTTCGAAGACTTGTGTAGCTTGGTCGTCTCTTGTCGGAATCGCTTGTCAGTGATCCAGAATTTTTCGAGTGGATTCATTGTAAGAACCCTGGGCAAGTTGTATTCAGTAGAATTTGGTAAACGCATATGGCTTGGAAGTATAGAACATGTTCTGTGACTGACCGGTCCCGTGTCCTGGACCTTTGGATTCATCTGTTGCCCGATCAATCCAATTTCATGGCATCAGTCAATGTCACATCGTAACCAAAGAAATTATTATCCCTTGAAGAAGCAGGCAGTGGTGTCTAACCCTTCACCTGGAATTGAACCTCCCCCCAACTCTTGCCGACTGATAGAAGACGCTTAGAAGTCACAAAGAACTGTAAATTAATTTTCCATATACGGTACTTCAGCATCAATCATGGTCCATAACAAAAGTGATCAAAAGCTATACAAAAATTGGAATGAGAAGTTATTATAGTATAAATGTTCATTAAAACTGTGCTCTGACCAGTTTATCCAGAACGTGAAACCCCACTTCTGACAACCGTGGGAGATCGTTCTCCCCCTTCCCCATTGGTAGACACTGGAAGAAAGGTCGAATTCCTACAGGAAGACTCAAGGGCTGAAGGCGAGAAATGAGCACCATCCTTACATGGGTTATGGGAGCTGCTAGCTGCTAGCTGACATCTATTTCTGTGCTTCTGTCGTAATTAATTATGGTTGAATCTGCTCAAATAATAGAATTGATTATACGAGTTGCAGTTACAATATTAATTGTCTTCCTTATAGCTGTTTTATTTGTGTAGATTAAATTTCACGTACAAACTGTGAGCATTCTCCTTCAGATAACATCGTAGTGGAGCAGCAGGGTCCGGACGTCACCAGAAGCTTCGGGTTTCTGCAGTCGACTGGTTCTCGCATTCTCATAGCTGCGGGAATAGCAACCGACAGAAAAGCTTATATTTGCGAAGGTCGGATTTGGTGTTCATCTATTACTAACCAACTGAAATCAGTCCTTTTTGCTTAAATGAGTTCTTATTACTCAAAATCAGTCCCGTTTTACTTAAAATCAGTCCTTATTTCTTACAATAGGTCCTTTTTAATTAAAATTAGTCCTTTTTACTTAAAATAAGTCCCTTTTTACTTAGAATCGGTCATTTTTAACCTGAAGTCAGTCTATTTTACCTAAAAACAGTCATTTTTACTTAAAATAAGTCATTTTTCTTGAAATCAGTCATTTTTACTTAAAATAAGTCATTTTTACTTGAAATCATTCATTTTTACTTAAAATCAACCCTTTTAACTTAAAATCAGTCCTTATTACTTAAAGTCATTCCTTTTCACTTGAAATCAGTCTTTATTCCTAGACTTGTCATTATTAAACGACGTCATCTGATTGCCTTTCTCTGGTCATAACCAATATTACAACTATTCTTGGTGAGCGAGCTATTATGGTTGCTAGACCTAGATATTGGAATTCTCTGTCTGTCTCTCTGTCTCTGTCTGTCTGTCTCTCTTTGTCTGTGTCCGTTCTGCTCAGACAATTGTCTCCTTCTAAATTTAAGGCTTACATTTTCAAATTGCTTATCCACCATAGACCGAATATGCAATCTGACGCAATGAGGCCTCGGTTACAACGTATTACTTACGAAAGATGTATCTTGTTTTATGCAGGTTCGTCCTATTGCACAACTGGAGTGGTGTTCCAGCAACGATGTTACAAAAGCTACTCGGAGACGATGTCTTGGTTTGAAGCAAGGAACAGGTGCTTAGATGCGGGAGGCGATTTATCATCATTCAGTTTTATAAACGACAGTCCAGGATTGTCAGTTCTGAATGGTACATGGCTCAATCCAACGACTAGTTATTGGATTGGAATACGCAGAGCACTCTGGAAATGGGAAGACTCGAGTATGTCTGAATTCTCTTAATTTAAATTTCAGTATTGCCGTCGTTAAGTAAAAAATGTTCGTCATTGTCTAGTGCACCAAAAATCCGCCAATGGCGCTCCAAAAAGTGAGCCATTTAAAATATGATCTTATTTATCATCTTTCGCTGGCCTCTGACTAAATGTGTGTGTGTAACCGGAGTTGAAATGGCTTTTCGATATCAGTCCTATGTGGAATTAGTCCTAACAGGTTTTACAATAAGTAATTTCAAGCTTCAACAGCATACGAGAAACTGGGATACGGAAGTTTCGCCCCCGGAAGATTCGCCCCCGGAAGATTCGCCCCCGACATTTCGCCCCCGGGAAGATTCGCCCCCGAGGAAGTTTCGCCTCCGGGATCCATGATGAAAATGTAACTAAGACTAGAAGCTGGATTAGCGATGAAAATGTAACTAGAAGACTAGAAACTGGATCTATGATGAAAATGTAACTAAGATTAGAAGCTGGATCGACGGGGGCGAAACTTCCAGGGGGCGAAATGTCGGGGGCGAATCTTCCGGGGGCGAATCTTCCGGGGGCGAAAAGTCCTAGAACCCGAGAAACTATACCTCGTGCCTACAGAAAAGCAATAGTGTCTTCTGGTAACACAGAGAGCATACTTGTTCGATCCTGACTTGTGTTTTTGAATATTTCTGTAGATTCTGAAGTGAAGTACACGCAGTGGGTTGACGGTCATCCAGACTTCAGCGCCATCTCCGACTGCGTCTGTCTTTATCACGGCAATTGGAAATGGATCATGTGCGATTGTGCAATCAGATATCAGTTCATCTGCCTCACAGGTTTAACAATTTCGCTACATTCAGCTTTAAAAAAGTAAAGAATAACCAATAGGCCTACGTCTGTGATTAAGAGTGTGATAGTCTTGTGGTTAGCGTGTTGGATTGTGAGCATAGAGGTAGGGGTTCAAATCCCCGCTAAGGCAAAAAGTTTGTTTCAGGATATCTGCTTCACTTGCGACCCCTTGTGAACTCTGTCATTAAACGAGTGCATTTTTTTCAGTGGCAAGATCAGGTGGCGAGGGATGCTGAGTCTAAGAAAATGAAGTCGCTAACACTTCGCAACTTGTATGTATCTCGAAGTTAGCGTTAAGGGTGTTGTTCTATAACTAGAATCTACGCAGATACTATATTTGCAAGGTATATGCATAATTTTATATATGCATGTATTATCAGAGCCATTGTATTATGTATAGCGAAGGTATACTCCGTGATCGATCGAGTCGAGTGCTACGATCGACTTGGGTCGGCCGACGATCGACTCGATCAACTTTGTCGACTAGTCGACCTCTCGTCGACTCGTCGACTTGGCAAATAAACGATCGACTTGATCGACTTTTGTCGACTTGGACTGCAGTCTCGTGGTTAAAATTGCTGAAGACTGTTGCATTCTTATATTCCAGTACCTATATTACTCATGAATTTCAATTGCACATTCTTCCTCAAACTCTCAAAAATTGTAATTGAACTGGTAAGTAAAATTTCAGGTATTATATTGATTTCGTGTGTGGTTGACTTGAGCTAATGAAAAATTCATGCTGCGCATGCACACCACATACAAGTCAACTGCACACTGGACAATGTCAACTGCACAGTGCACACCTCGTGTCAAAAGACACGCGATTTTAGGCTCTGTTATATTCATGTAGGGACCTATGTATTGTAATCGAAATTTTGTGCGATAGTGTAAAGTAAATAAGGTAGGGTAATGTAGTTAAGTAAAAACTTATTTATTACGATCCTCAGTTACCATTTGCGAACTGAACAATATTTCGGCTGAACCGCAATCAGTAATCCAGCATCCAAACTGTATGTGGTATGTGCTTTTGCAGCGATCACCACTTCAACGACGACTAAGGCTACAACAACATCTACCTCAACGACTACAACTAAAACTACAACTACGACTACAACTACGACTACATCTCCGAATATAATGACCAGACCAACTGCTACTACAGTCCAAAGCTTCACAACCGTAAACTATTTGTTGACCACTTCGTTGTCTTCTTCATCTGTAGCTGCAAATCCTGAGAGCATTCCTGTTGAGAGTGGCAAAAGCTCTTCACTGACTTACGGTAAGTTCTAAAATTTGTAAATGGCGCGAGAGTTATTAATTGTGTGTGACCATTGATCGCTAGGCTTGTAGCGGTAATTTATAGTTGTGTTGCTTTACTTATTATGATGGTTTGCATGCTAAGATAAGAACACATAACGCCATAATGGAATAGTGTTGTTTTGCTTACCAAGATTATTTGTATATTAAGAGAAACGCATTTGTTTAATGTCAACGCCGAATGACAGCCACGAAGTGTTAGCGATCTCATTTCATCTGATATTTTCACTGTTGTAGAATGTTCGATGGGCTGCTTGTTAATTGTCTCTGTTGTTTTTTGTTCAAAGACGCAGCTCTTGGGATAGGTTTAGGCGTTGGAATTGCAGGAGGTTTGATCTTCTCTGCCATCATTGTCGCAATTTATGTATGGGCCAGAAGACGCGGTTGGCCTGGGTTAGTGAAGAAAGGTTCAGTTTCACATCTATGCCAGTTTTTAAGCAAGATAGGCATGGTATAGTATAGTGTGGTTTTTAAATCACAAATATTGTTAAATTCTACCAAATTGTCTGAATGTCTCACTTGAGTGCTTCAAGAACCTTATCAGACGGGGTTATCTCATAGGATGTAATATCATCTGATGATTTCTATGGCGCCATTTTCATAATTCCGAGACCATAATCAATGGTTGCTTGCACGGCGATTGTATCACATGCATTATCTGCTGGAGCAGTACAGTGGAAATCTGCAAGTAGGCCTAAAGGTTGGCATGGATTACATTATTCTCATGTAATTCAATCAAAGGAGCTAATGCACCAGATACACTTATAGCTTATTATTCTGTAATAATTTCACGTATCTGTTTTACTTAGTACATTTCCGGTTTTGATAAAGAAATCGCAATCTCCAGAAACAAATCACCAGCAACAAGGATCCTCTTACGCTCTGATACCAAGCAAAATGCAACATCAAACCAGCGCTGTGGATACAAACATCAAAGACGGCAGTTCCAACGTCGCTTACAGTGACCTGGAATACGTTTCCAGTTCCGCTCCAGCAGAGACCTCTTCCGTGAAGAATATCTCTTCCATGCCAGGCGAATCGACTAACGGGGAAATCACGAACGGCGTCATCGAAACCGTTGCATAAGCTTTAAACTGACTCAACTTCTATGTATTTTACACCGACACTGTGACCAGCCTGGATCGAGGCTATCGGTGTCCCGAATCTTCGTAGACCAGTCTTCTGCCAGTGTGATTCTCGTTAACGTTAACGATAACGAAAATGTTCGTTAACGAACAAAAAATGATTTCGTTAACGATAACTATAACTATAACTAAAAATATCATTAACTATAACTATAACTATTACGAAAATAACACTAACGAAAATTCATTGCTATTTTCGTTAATAGGAATAAAAAAAAGTGCAATATCAACTAACGTGAGAACGTGAAAATACACCCGTTAACGAAAGCAAAATGCTTCCTATGTTCGCCTTGGATGTCGGTGAATATGGAGCGCTGTGTATTCATGAAGCTGAATGCACCCATTCGTCAAAGCTCTAAGCAAATTATTGTGTAACACGTCTTCATAATTCAGTGTGATTTTCATTAACGATAACGGTAACGAAAATGTTTTCGTTAACGAAAGCAAACTGATTTCGTTAACGATAACTATAACTGTAACTAAAAAATAATATTAACTATAACTGTAACTATAACTAAAATGAAAAACCATTAACTATAACTGTAACTAAAATAAAATCTGTAAGGAGAATCACACTGTCTTCTGCTGCATTTGCGTGATGTTCGGCAAACCTTGTCATATTGTCTTAAAGCTCATTTATTTAGGTCATTTAGGTAGTCATGCGTGCGGGGTCTTTGTGAGGTACTTCAACTCTGTGACGTATTTTAACTGTGTACGGTACTTAAGCCTTGTGCGGTACTTCAGCTTTGTGAGGTGCTTCAGCTTTTTGATGTATTCAGCTTTCTGAAGTATTTCAGCTTTCTGAGGTATTCAACTCTGTGGCATGCTTTAAACGCGCTATCGAAGGTTGCTTGATCCATACATGTATGCATATGTATTGGGACTATCCACCTGTGGGCACGTATCCATACAAAGCCTCCTTCGTTCCTTAAGACCAATGGCTCACTGTCGGAGAAACAGTCAGGCCAGATGGAGAAAAAGACAACAAGATTTTCGACAGATTAGGAAAGCGCTGTGCAGCTAAGGTAACGGGTTAAGAAGGCGTTGTTGCAAGGAAGAAACAACACGAGTTCATTATTTCGATGTTAGGTATTTAATTTTAATGGGTCGAATATTGTGATATGCTGTATTCAATGCATTTTTACCGTTTTGTTTGACTCTCTTTCACCCCGCAAAAGACGGCGTTGAGCTCTTAGATGTTATCGGTAGCTGGTCCAAAGGTTTATTTATTTACTACCAAGTTCTGTTCCTTCCGTCCGCTCTTACTATTCATGTCTAAACTTGAGACTCCTGTGTTTCAACTTTTGTACCTATCGTATCATGACTGTGGTTGCCCTGAGCTATCAGATTTCCATCTGGCTTTTGATTACATGGTCACAATTTTTGTCTCTGATTTCGATTGAAGCGACCATCAATTGATGCCTTACGCATTTTGATAGCGGCACTGCAGAAATTATTCAATTATATTTAGATTTTCATTGACATTTAGATTATCTGTTAACGAATCATGTAAAAATTCGATTCTCCAGCACACATGGAGTCGTGAAATCGTATTGAGTAATTTCTTAAAGGTACTCTTCTAAATAAAGACTTGGAAATATTTCTCATTCTCTAGTGATCCCGTGTAAAAAAACAAATTGACACATGTTGAAAACCAAACTGATTATGAGGAAATAGTTTGACATTTTTAAAACGAATACTAATTTATGTTAATTTTATTTAAATTACCTCGCGCATTTTAAAATATTATTTTGAATTTCTACATTTAAAACAGTCGTTTACTTTATTTACAATATAACGCTATAGCCTAAATTATTTTGTAAACTGATGCAAACACGATGTCGCGAAAGCCAATAGGCCTACAAGAAAAGTGTAGGTTGCCTAATAAATTTTCTATGAAAACAGATTGCAGCGTAATGCAAAAATTCATAGATAGATGAATGGTAGCATTCTTGCTGGAAGTACATAAGATCTTGAAAGATGCGGTTCGATACCCTTAAGCTCTTCATAGGTTGACTCAGCCTTCCACTCCCTAGGGAGCAGCAGTTAAATGAGACGTGTGTTCTATAAGATCTTGATTATTGTACTGTTTTATGTTTCAATGTTACTTCGGTTTGTCAGTAAGCGTAGTAATAAACAAGGAATATATTATTATAATATTTTAATAACCTCATCTTGTAAGGTCGCTTAAATTATAAATATCAAGGAGTTCAATACAGCGTATGAAAGCCTATGTATAACTTTAATCGGATATGGCTTGTAGAAGGGTAATTGATGGGGAGATATTGCTGTCTTAAATTTTATAAATAGTGATATCAATGAAACAAGCAGTACACCGTGATGGCGATGATAATGACTAAACTTACCCACTGCTAGCCCTAAGACCGCTCGTAGAAGCAAGTATTTATTGTAATTGAAATTATGTAATTGTAATTGAAATTATGTAATTGTAATTGAAATTATGTAATTTTAATTGAAATTATGTAATTGTAGTTGAAATTATGTAATTGTAATTGAAATTATGTAATTGTAGGCTAATTGAAATTATGTAATTGTAATTGTAAATTTGTGCAAAGCCACTTTTAAAGAGAAGCTCATCGGAGGCACTTCTGATGACAAAACAAAATCTCGAAATTATTGTTACCGTCCCAATTTTTATAGACCTACTACTTTATTCTTTCAGTTGTTTCAATCAATCAGTCAATCAATCAATCAATCAAAATGCTTTTATTGTTCACCATTAACATTATAGGCATGAAAATAACAAGTACATAAACATGCAGTGACAATGGGAGTACCCAAAGGAACGAACCGTTACGCTAATAGGGCCCCCTAGTTACAATAAATCATTACAACCAGTGGAGCAGTTCTTTAAGTGACAGTTAATTTATATAGCGCTTCTTTGAAATATTTGCTGGTATGCACTGCTAACAGTGCCTTGGTGAATAGAACGTTATCAAGTGTTGACTGCTGAACATGTGAACAGAATAGCCCTACTCAGAAGATGCAGCTTATGGGAAGACTATTCCAAGTGCAGGGCCTAATAGCAGAGAAAACATATTTCACTAAAGTCGACTTGGTAGCAACGCGGACAAGATCCAACGAAAGCGAAGTCCAATAAACGGTGTAGTTGTAGAGTTTGGAGAACCAGCGGATAGAAAATGGTCATGGTAAACCATTAAGTTGTACGAAACGAAACCTCTTACTGCGAAACGAAACCTCTTACCGCTGTAAATGTCGTTTAGTCTATTAACACATCGCTTTTTTATTTTATGCTATCGTTATTATAACTAAAATCTGGCAAAGTCTGACCTATTGATAACCACTGATCATCACAAAATCCTCAGTAAGGATGAAGTTATACTTACAGTAGTTTTGAAATGGCTTGCAATCTGGAAGAAAATGTTTACACTCTAAAGCCTGGTGTTCACAGTCAGAACACATTTCTAAACGCCTACTTGCAACACTACTATAACGCGTCTGATCGTTTCCAATATTAACGGTAGCATTAAATGTTTTAACATTACTGTTACGATTTTTAAACCCCTGAAAGATGTTTCAATCGTTTACGTATGACGCGTGCAAATGCCTCAACGCCTACAGTCCTTTTGTATCCGTTTTGTACTCAAAGTTTGGCTTCATTTTTCATACTTTCTTCTTTCTTTCGACCAGCTTTCTCTGCTAATTTTACACAGATCTCTATGCTGGGTACAACAAATCGTCGCCTGAGAATTATCTTAGCGTATCTCCATTTTCCAAAATTCCGAGATAAACGAGGTAGAAGTTTGGGCCGCATTTTGCGCAAAAATGAGAAATTCAATGCAATAAATAGGGCACTGTCAAATTACAGTTCACAACCAGACGTCATATTAAAACATCAACATTACATAAAGATATTGCATTTAAAAAATTAACAATTATAGTTATTTTTCTGAAATTTGTGAAAATTTTGTATAAAATGGATTTACAAATATTACAAACCACCTTTCTGAAAACAAAGACATGAAATGATTAAATTAAGCAACGACCAATTATTACAGAGTGTTTTCGTTAAAATATTCATTTATATAGTCCGGATTTTTAAAAGAAAAACTTTTAATTGTCTGGATATGCGACACTATAGTCCAGCTAAGCGCACAGGTTTATACTGTTGTATCTCCTGCGCGTCCAATCAGCGACGAGCTTTCTGTGGACATACAACAACAGAGACTGCTACACTATGAATGCTGTATGGAGATACGATAAAATGTTTCTGAAAACAGGAGATACGACAGTATATTTTGTTGAATATCTTTAAAACGACCTATCGTATCTCCTAGCCATTGAAACTGAAGAAAGATCAAAAAAATTCTGCTACAAATCAACCCTTAACTACTTTTCGAAAAAAAGTGGAGATACGACAAGATAATTCTCAGGCGACGAAATTGCTTTGAATTAAATTGAATTGAACTGAACGAGTCCGAGCGTTCAAACCACAGGCTCTGAACACCAGTGCTCATGAAACGGAACACAATAATGTGCACTTCTTCAACATTAGTGTCTCTCAACCTATGCAATATCCGAGAATATATTGCTATTTACAATTTGAAAGTAAAGCAAGTTTCCATGCATCAATTACTGCATAAGCGTCTGTATAAGCCATAACCCCCTCCTCTTGTTCGCATTTGCAAGACCCCCTCTCTCCGGATGTCATATATACATGTATGTGGTCGACCCATAAGCAAGTCCCAAGGATATTTAAACTAAATTTAAATCCAAATCAGAATGTGAGAATTGTAGAAAGAAGACTTGGGGGGTTAAACTCTGATGAGGTTGATCCATGTGGAGTTGAATATTTTATTCGTATTTTGCAAACAGAGAAAATTCAAAAATGAAATAGAAAGCTTAAACTCCTCAAAGTGATGACATCACCAAATTTATTAGTATACAATTCACACGGTCACAAATCTCACAATAAAATAGAACATTACGTTGGAGACAAGCAGAAGGATCTCATAACGGATGCGCGCGGCAATAGGGAGCCAGCGCAGGACATCAAGCATGTAGGTAAAGAAATGGCAAAGCGGGGGAGTCGAGCGATGCAGAAGCAGAAGCTTTAAAACAGATTAAAGAGGAGAGACGCTGCTGAGGGAGGCCCATGAGGAGAGAGTTGCAGTAGTCCAAGCGCGAGCAGACAAATGCGTGAAGGTAGAGACAGAAGGTGAGACCGATCGTCTGATGGCCCTGAAACGCCTCAGTTGAAAGAAGCAGGAGCGAGTCAGGTCGGAGATATGTTCTGTGAACGTTTAAGCGTCTTTTATAATCTTTGGTGTACCAGCACGCAGTCTGTTGTCTGCATAAACACACGTGTCATACAGCGTTTACTTGGTAAACACATGTGTTAATATTTCTGTACACCATGCTAATTTATATAACGCCTCAGCTGTGCTGCCAGATGCATCTGGGGTTCTGAGGATTTACAGTGTAGATTCTCACACGAACAACTATGCCACAAAACACTGAGACTATATTTATGTACTGCCACTACCCTCGGTTTCTTTTAGCGGATCGAAATGCTTGGCGGTGTGTTAACCAGAGCATAAAGGCCACATGACACAGGCAAAGGCTTTCAGCAGTATTGACCCCGTAAATTATATTGCGTCCACATGAACCTAAGCTAAGCATTAAATGTTTTTCAGTGTGCTTTGTCAAGGAATATGATGATATTACAGTCAGAAGCGATACAAGGTGATTCAGTAAAGGAAGTCCAGGCTACGAAATCCTTGTTAGAAACGTGTGCATGGTAGTATTTAGTGTGTAAAAATCAGCTATTTGTAATATGTTGGTTTTCAAGCGCGCAAGGGATTAATACGATACATTTGGACTTACGGTTTGCTCTTCTCCAAAACATTTCTTGACTGTTTGTTGTAACTTTCATTTGGTGTCTGATGCAAAGAAATGACCTGTAACATCGGACTCTCCCTAATTTCTCTTGGTAAGTGAAAAACTGTATTACATATTTTGTTGAAAATTATCATTACGGCATGCTGCAATGTACGAGGTGCTAAATGAAATGTAGTTTGACTCACAGCTTGCAGGAAGACTATTCCAACGGGAGGACCTAATTACAGAGAAAGAATGAGTTTACTAAAGTCAGGGAACCCAACGAACGAGCTGTTGTAGAGTTTCTGAAAAAAGTGGATAGAAGATGGTCATGGTACAACCATTAGGTTGCACTATCTATTTACAGGGACCTCTGAAAGAAACCTCTTACCGTTGTCACGGTGGTTTTGTCTATTAACACTTCGCTTTGTTTTAATTTTATGCTGTAAACGTGTTTTTTGTAAACGTTGACCATATGAATCAAGAGACCGTAGCATTTAAAACACACTGTCGCAGGATTTTTTAATAGGTCAAAATCTTCTGGGTGGCATAGAACACATTTAAAAATAAACAATGATCAAGGACTTTACCTAAATAGTTTAGTTTTTCTTCGCATTGAAAATCGTTTTGGGACTGTTGTAATGATCATAATAATCGAAAGATTTTATTTTTCTAAAATATTTGCAAAATCCAGGTGGGCAAATGGCCTCTTAGCCCCCATCCGGACGCCCATGTGAAGAGACTTGAAATGGGGTATTACGTATATGTAGGCAATATTGAATCTAACCGGCATCTGCATTTACGATGATAATTGGCAAATTCGACTTCAACGACATGGACCTAAAATGTGTAGAATACAGGTGGTAAATGTGTAAGGCTAAAAACTTATGTCAACAAATTTTAGGCAGTTTTTACCCCCTCCCTCCCCTTGTCAACAACAGTTACGGTCAAACATTCAAGGACCCCCTATTAAAATTATGTCAATGCAAATTCCCCCCCCCCAAATCTTTCCATCGAAAACAAAATCGAAAGATTAGATTTTGTAAAAGAACCCAGGATATTCGCATTTAAGAGATTATGCAGTGCATTTCCTCAATAATCTGGAAACAACAAACAAGATAATTTAAAACGAAGAAAATATCGCGTTTGAATAAATTACAGACAAAGAATGGATCACTCAGAGACTTCCCGAATGTATGGTTGCTTTTTGATTAAATTATTGTTGACGTCAATTTGTCTTGAACACCCCTTCCCCTTGTCAAGAATTGTGACACTTTTTCAAACCCTCTCCCTCCCCATTTTTTTGACATAATTAATGGACGTCCAATAAGTAGCATAACATAACAGAGCATAAATGAAAATTTGTAAAGCGCAACTTAAGGAAAAACTCACCAGTAGTGCTTCCGACCCAACAAGGAGAACCATCGTTCAAACAGAATAGACTTCAAGAGCTTGCGGAACAGAGAAGGAGATAGGCTGACTAGCTCAGCTCTATAGTTTTATCAGGAAGGTTGTTCCAGGTTACATGACCGACGAAAGCAAAGCTTCTGTGCTGAGTTGTAGAGGAACGAGCACGCGGGAAAAGAAGAACATCCCGATCGCTCAAACGAAGTGACTTGCGGCCAGAAACAGACGCGACGGAGATACGCAGTGAACCAAGATATCACCAATCAGTACATATAGTCATCGTGTCATAGTTTAATGTGTTACTTAGATCTCCAATTCTCCATCCCCGAAAAATTAAATAATCTGGTTATCCATGTCTTCACTTAAACGCATCATTGGTGTGGTCTCTTCGTAAGTTTCGTATTATGGTTTTAACTTTCGACTCAAGAATGCTTATACTCACTTCGATCTTCCTGTTGACGTCCACAAGTTATGAAATGACTAATTTACTTAAATCGTGTTTATCAGGAAGGTAATCTAAATCCTGATCGGCAATCTTTCTTGTCACTCACTCCTCAACCCTATCAATATGGTTTCACTAAGGTTTCATTAAACACCACTACACAGAAACTCTTCTTGTCTCTCTGTACAATAAACTGATCTCTGCTGTTGGTCATCAACAAGTCATGAGCTAGTCATGTCTCTGTCTCCTCGACATCTTTTCGACTCCCCTGTACGCAATCCTGGCGTCACCTTTGAACAGCATCTCGCCTTTAGTCACATATCTGACCTATCGCGCACCAGTTTCGTGCATATTCGTGACATCCGCCGCATTTGACCTATGCATGACTTTAAAAACTGCTTCTACTATTGCTACCATCAGTTGTTCACTCCAAGCTTGATTACTGTAATTTCCCTTTCCTGAACCTCGAATCTACCGAACTTGAGCATCTACAGGTCATCCAAAACTCGCTAGTCGGAGCTGTCACCAGGACACCCAGGCATGATCAAATCACTTCCATCCTTAAATCTGGCTGAAAATCCCTTCAAAGTTCTGTCGATAACCTATAACTGCCTACAATACTTACAGCCAAAGTACTTACAAGAACTCTTCACCATTCAGCCATTCAGCTCTACCCGATCCACCTCCTATATCACTCCCTCCCGTCCTCCAGTCACTACTCACCTCAAGTTCTCCAGCCGATCCATATCCCACACTGTACCTCGACTCGAGCGAAGTTTCCACTGACTTCCGCATATTCTCAGTTTCTTCATCAATATCGCCAGTCACCCACCGTCATCTGCCCCAGAGCCTCTACTTATCACCCCACATGCATTCTATTCGAAATTGAAGTCTCACCTTTTCAAGAACACTCATACCCTAATTCATCCGATCCTCTGCCTTTCAAGCTTTCTCGTCTTCAACGAAACCCGCCTTAGCAACCGCTATTCTCTCTGGTCTCTCTGTCCATTAGACATCGATCACCCCATTGATACGAAGCAGCGCACTTAAATAAGCTGGTGCCTGTGTGTAATGATCTCCCAAACCACACAATGATTCCCAGCTACACAACATGCTATAAGATGTTATAGTGTAGAGAAGAATCTATTTAGATTATATAATGTAGGATAGTAGAGCTACATAAATGTAACTTAATTAAAATGCCAGCAGCTAAGCCAGCATTGTAGGGATTAATTAATATTAGATAGAGGGGTTCATCACATCTACGCAAAGGACAGCAGACGATGTGGACTCACCTCATTGGTCAGGACGAACAGCTGATCAAAACCGTTATGGCGAAGCGGCTGACGACTCGGTAACCAAGCAACCGTGGTGACGTGGCGTGGAGATGCGGCAGTTCGATTTTTGATTTCAACTGAACAAGACGTTCTAGAAATCTTGAGTGGATCGACTCGGTGGATGTTGGACTAAGTCGATGAGGGTATCGTTAGTCAATATGATCGGTTTTGCGAAACGATCGATGCAGTTGAGTTTATAAGTCGAGACGTTGGACAGCGAGGATCGAATAATTCGAGTGAAACGCTCTCGTAACAAACCGTTGCGAAGCGTGACTTTCCATCATAGGAAGTCGACATTTGCGAAGCGATCTTGTCAACGGACTTAAGGAGTTATTCCGCGAGTGAAGTGTACGTTACTCTGGAGTAGTAAAGCACACACTCGGGTTGTAACGACGGTCTCTTTGGGAGAGACATCAAGCTACGAGAAGTCACGAGAACGGTGGACAGTCGAGCTTCGACGAGGGAGAAACAAGGCGATTTGCGAACGGATCTGCGAACTCATCAGATGAATAAACGGATGAAAGACAGCGCTTCCACAAGGAACAAACTGTGAGAACATTCCGTGCTCAAGGGTCTTACTGGGAGGTAGCAATAGGCAATAAAATCTAGATAGCAAAGATGCTGGCTAGGTAGGGAATCAGGCAAAGTAGACATAGGATAACTAGACATTGAACTGTTACATGCTTTAACTGATACACATTATATTCATATTCATTTAAATGCATACACAGGTGTTCTCTGTTCATTTCCCTAGTCAAATAGATAGGCCTATGCATTTACTTGTCCAGTAAAGACAAGATGATACAGAACTAAAGTAGTCGTGGGTGTAGAACATAACACTAAGCACTCTTAGTATAGGGTGGCGCTACATAAATGGGGGCTCGCTCTCGGGATTGAATTGTATAATCAATTAAGGACATTGATTAAATCGATCTGGGATCATATCTTAGACACAAGTGGTGTATTTAGATAGGATAGAATAAGTAAACAGAGATATTTACTTACGCGCTAGATATAGCATATCTTGTCGTCTGCGGTATTCATTAATACGCATGACGTAATTGAATTTTGAATTGTGACCAATCATACGTTGTCGAAGGTGAGGTCAGGTCAACGGTTGCAAATCGCAAAAGCTAACTATTGGTAAGAGTTAGGTCAGGTCAAGGTTGTTCAGTGTTTAAGTTATAAACAAGGTGAACTAGCTTTGAAATCTGAAATTTATCTTGAGCCTTATATCAAAGAAAATTGATATAGCGCAATGGCTGGTGAGATTCAAAAGTGGATTAAGGTGGCGCAGGACCTTGGATACGCAGAAGATGCTGTTCGAGAATATGTCAAGGAGAGGCAGAATGAGATTAGGGAAGATAAAAGACGTGAGGCTGAGGAAAAGCTACGTCTAGCTGAAATAGAAAAGGAGATAAAACTTAAAGAACTAGAGCTTCAGATGACACGTGAGACAAGACGAGAAGATGGAGATAGGATAAGACTTGATGGAGATGGAGAGTATTCTGGACAGGCAAATAATGCCAAACATGTTAAAATGCCCATCTTCAGAGAAGAAAAAGACTGTTTAGATGCCTATCTCCTCAGATTCGAGAGGACATGTACGGCATACAGAGTTCCGAATGAGTTATGGGTTCTGACACTAGTAAAGTCGCTTCAAGGCAAAGCGCTCGAAGTGTACGAAAGAATGAGTATAGAAGAATCTCAAGACTATGAAAAGTTAAAGGAGAGACTACTCATAAGGTTCAAATTGTCAGAATCAGGGTACAGAAATTTGTTTAAACAAAGCCCTAGAGAAAAAGACGAAACTCCGGAACAATATGTAGGAAGACTTAAGCGTTACTTAAGACAGTGGCATCAAATGTCAGGCTTTAGTGAAGACAAAGAAGGTCTAGAACAACTCATATTGAGAGACCAATTCTTCATTATGTGTGACAATGATATGAGACGCTTTCTAAAGGAGAAAGGGAAACTAAATCTTGAGGAAATGTTGCAACAGGCCCAAAACCTCATAGAAGCGAGAGAATCGGATGAAAGGAAATGGATTCATACTCAGAAGAATAGAGACAAAGAATCCAAAACGCAACCGAAGGACAATAAGCAGAAGAGTTTTGAGAATACAAGCAACTCTCACAACAAATTTAGAGAACAGAGGGAGTTCAGAGATAAAAATCAATTCAAGAGTAATTGGAAGTTCTCCGACAACAAGAAATATGGAGTAGAAACAGAAACTCAGAAGACGGGATGTTTCCGCTGTGGATCAAAATTTCACAGAATAGCCCAGTGTAGTGAGAAAGATAAGACAGGGAGAGAACATAGAGTAGCAACAATGCAATGCGACGAAGAATCAAATGATAATGGAGATAAACAAGAGGCAGTAATTTCATACTGTTCTGCATACGTTGAACAAGAAGGAAAGTGTATAATAGAAGAACACAAGTATCAGGGACCAGTTGTAATTAATGGATGTGAAACGAAAGGAGTCTTTGACACTGGTTCAAATTGTGTTGCTGTAAGAGAGAGTCTGATCAAAAAAGATGAATACATAGGTCGAAATATGATATGTACTTTCATGAATGGTACTAAACATGAGTATCCGATGGCAAAAGTCGCAATACAGAGCGAATACCTCACAGGCGTGGTAGAAGCTGCTGTGATCAAAGACCTAGAAGAAGAAGCTATCATTGGATCAAGAGTAGAAACTATTGAAGATTCTAAATTGAATTTGTGTTATTGTGAGGCTGAAGTAGTAAAGTGGAAGAAAGAGGCAGAGAGAAATGCTGAAGAGTTCACTAGCAAGGTCAGAGTAAATGAAATAGATACTAAATGCCTGTACGATACAGGAGCAAATTGTGTCGCTGTGCAAAAGAGATTAGTGAAACCAGAACAATACACAGATAAATTTATGGTGTGCAGATTTGCTAATGGCAAGAAAGAAAAATATCCCATGGCAAGAATTAAGATTGAAGGTAACGACTTCAAAGGTGTGACGGATGCTGTAGTAATAGAATCCTTGGTGATAGGATTAATCACGGGTCCATGTTTGTCCGCAAAGGTTCACCAGTCACTCTGGTACAGAGTAAAGCAGGGAGGCGACCTGACCGACGACTCTGATGAGCGTAGACTCGGATCCGACCTGGGCTGGTGAACCAAAGTCCTCCGTGCCCACCTTCTCGTGGTGCGGACCGTTAGTACCCTTCCTAGGAAGTACTCTTCCTAGGAGGGGGAACGAACGGGCACGGCAGGCAAAACCAGGGGAAGGCAATGGCAAACCACCCCTGTTAATCATGCCAAGAAAATCGTCATGCCACACACCAAACCACGCCGATGGTCGCGGATGGAGGGACTCCCAGGCCGGAGCGCTGAGGTGGGACTCCCAGGCCAAAGCGCGACTCAAGGGCTACTGGGAGAAGTAGCAAGACGGCAACGGAGACTGTGTGGCATGACGATCGCTAGGGCTCCTAGAGCCGACGGCACAAAGACAAAGAAAGACATGTTTGTACGAGAAGAGTATAAACAGAATCCAACCGAAAGGGAAACATGATGACGAGAAGACGGATAAATCATGTGAACCTAAAATTAGTAGAGCCAAAGAGGAGAAAAAGAAAGAATGGAATGTAAAGGGTTGTGACGCTGAAGGGATGAGATGCAATAAGGCTAAATCATCCATAGAAATCCAGAACACAACTGGACATGATTGTGAGATTATCACAGAAACAAGAATAAATGACGGAGTGGAACGAAACGACAAAGCAGAAGTGGTAATAGCAGGATGCACGACACGAGCACAGGATGAGATAGAAGGGAGACGTGTCGAACGACCACTGAAAATACCAGAGGTAACAGGTTTAGATCTCAAACCAGAAGAGATAATAGAACTACAACGAACCGACACTTCGTTAACAAGATATTGGGAGATGGCTCAGAGAAGCGAGAGTGTGAATGGAGAACCATATAGAGGTAATCCATTATTTGTAGTCAAGAAGAACATGTTATACCGGAAATATAAGGAAGTCTTAAGGGACGAAACTAGACTTCAACTAATGATTCCAAAAACTTTGAGGGAGAAAGTGATGTTATTAGCCCATGGATCATTGTTAGCTGCGCATCAAGGGATGAAGAGAACTCAAGCTAAAATAATGACGTCGTTCTACTGGCCATCTATACAACAAGATGTAAAGAGATATGTCTTGAGTTGTGACGTATGTCAGAGAGCTGTAGATAAACGAGGAATACAGAGAGCACCATTAGGACATTTACCTCTCGTAGATGTGCCATTCCATATGATCTGTGTAGATTTGGTGGGACCTATAGAACCAAGGTCTAGCAGAGGAAATCGATATATTCTGACGATAGTAGACATGGCAACTAGATTTCCTGAGGCGATTCCACTCAAAGGAATAACTACAGAAGAAGTGGCTGAGGCGTTATTTGGATTCTACAGTAGGATGGGAACACCACGGAGAATTCATACTGATAGAGGAAGCCAGTTCACTTCAGATCTGATGAAGGAGATTGATGAACTACTATTGATGAAACATACACTAACTAGTCCATACCATGCGATGGGCAACGGCGCAGTGGAAAGACTTAATGGAACAATAAAGTCTACACTCAAGAAATTGATAGTAGAACAGCCCAAAGAGTGGGACAGATTTCTAATACCTCTTCTATTTGCATTGAGAGATAGCATTCATGAGAGTCACGGGTTTACCCCATTCGAACTAGTCTATGGGAGAAGTATAAGAGGCCCAATGACTATACTTAGAGAGTTATGGACAAGAGAAGAAATGGAAGATGAGACTCGTGATGCTTATAGCTACATGTTGGACTTACAAAATAGGATAGAAGAAACATGTAGAATTGCACAAAAGGATTTGGAGAAGATGCAAATCAAAAATGAGAAATATTACAATAAGAAGGCCAGATATAGGAGACTAAACATAGGTGAGAAAGTTCTACTATTGTTACCATTGAAGACAAATAAGTTAATGTTGAAGTGGCAAGGGCCATATGAAGTGAAAGATAAAGTTGGAGAATGCGATTATAGAATCGAGATAGCACCTGGTAAAGTGAAGACTTACCATGTAAACATGCTAAAGAAATATAATGAGCGAGACGAGAGAAATAATGGAGAAATGATGGAAGAACAGTTAGCTACTGTAGTAACAGTGGTGAACGATGGAGAAACTGGGAAAGAAGATGAGCTCCTAGAATTATACAATGGAGAGCAAAAAGAAACATATAGGGATGTGAAGATCAGTCCACAACTTGACGATAGGAAAAGAAATCAGCTGATGAGACTGTTGGAGGAATATAAAGATATTTTCTCTGATGTGCCGGGCAAGACTGACTGGGTAGAGCATGAGATTAAGTTGACAAACGAAACACCAGTCAGGTCAAAAGCATATCCTACACCATATGGATTGCAGAAGCAGATTGATGAAGAAATAGCATTAATGTTGAAAAATGGTGTGATAGAGAGATCAACCGCTGCATATGCTGCACCGTTAGTTGTAGTTAAGAAGGCTGACGGCACAAACAGATTATGTTGTAATTACCAACAACTGAACAAAATCACAATCTTTGACCCAGAGCCCATGATGGCAAATGAAGATATATTCAACAAGCTTAGTGGGAGCAAAATCTTCAGTAAATTTGACTTTTCGAAGGGATATTGGCAAATCCCAATGTCTAAGAAATCACAAGATTACACGACATTCGTGTGTGCCAATGGACTATTCAAATTCAAAGTAATGCCATTTGGATTGATAAACAGCGCTTCGAGTTATAATAGGCTGATGCGGAAGGTATTAGATGGACTGAAGAATTTGGAGAGTTATGTAGACGATGTCTTAACTCACACTCAAAACTGGGAAGAACATATATTAGCCTTGAAAGAGTTCTTTGAGAGAGTGAGAGAAGCAAACTTAACACTTAAGCCAAAGAAGTGTGAGATTGGATTTCAAACAATTGACTTCCTTGGACATACATTGAGTGATGGAGAAATAAAACCAAAGGAAGAATCAATAGATAAGATTATAGAGATGCCCAGACCAAATAATAAGAAACAAGTAAGAAGTTTTCTGGGAGCAGTCAACTATTACAGGAAATTCATACCAAACTGTGCGATGATAATGAAACCACTCACAGAATTAACCAAGAAAAATGCCAAAGTAGTTGTTGAATGGACTAATGAATTGGAGAGTGCATTCACAGAACTCAAGAAGGTGCTATCAGAAGCACCAATATTAAAACTACCAGACCTAGACAGAGAATTTGTAGTTAGAACAGATGCATCGAATGCAGCTTTGGGAGGTGTACTGATGCAAGAATACGATGGAGTGATGCATCCAGTATCATATGTAAGCAGAAAGCTGAGCGACGCAGAAAAACGATATTCTGTAGAGGAACGAGAATGTTTAGGAATGATATTCGGGTTGAAGAAATTTAACAGGTATCTTTATGGAAAGGAATTTGTGATGGAAACAGATCATTGTAGTTTACAATACTTGAAGACAGGTAATGTGAAGAATGATCGTGTGATGAGATGGAATCTGTTATTGCAAAACTACAAGTTTAGGATAAGATACATTAAAGGTAGTGATAATGTAGTGGCAGATTACTTAAGTAGAGGATTAGAATAAGCCAATTAGAATAGTCATAAGTAAGATAGTAACGTAAGTTATGACATGATAGGATAGATTATCGTTTCATGTATAATTAGTTAAATGATTAAATGTGTGTTACTTTAAAGTATAAGTTAAGGGATTATTAAGTCAAGTTAATATATATTTCATTAGTTAGAGTTGTACCAATTGGAACAGTAAATGGTTTTACTAGATAACTGATATATGTTAATATAAGTTGTGTAGATAAGAATATTGTGTAGTTAGGTAAGGAGTCATAGTATTTTAAGAAAAAATGTATTATTTCTTTGATTGTGGGGGGTGATGTAATGATCTCCCAAACCACACAATGATTCCCAGCTACACAACATGCTATAAGATGTTATAGTGTAGAGAAGAATCTATTTAGATTATATAATGTAGGATAGTAGAGCTACATAAATGTAACTTAATTAAAATGCCAGCAGCTAAGCCAGCATTGTAGGGATTAATTAATATTAGATAGAGGGGTTCATCACATCTACGCAAAGGACAGCAGACGATGTGGACTCACCTCATTGGTCAGGACGAACAGCTGATCAAAACCGTTATGGCGAAGCGGCTGACGACTCGGTAACCAAGCAACCGTGGTGACGTGGCGTGGAGATGCGGCAGTTCGATTTTTGATTTCAACTGAACAAGACGTTCTAGAAATCTTGAGTGGATCGACTCGGTGGATGTTGGACTAAGTCGATGAGGGTATCGTTAGTCAATATGATCGGTTTTGCGAAACGATCGATGCAGTTGAGTTTATAAGTCGAGACGTTGGACAGCGAGGATCGAATAATTCGAGTGAAACGCTCTCGTAACAAACCGTTGCGAAGCGTGACTTTCCATCATAGGAAGTCGACATTTGCGAAGCGATCTTGTCAACGGACTTAAGGAGTTATTCCGCGAGTGAAGTGTACGTTACTCTGGAGTAGTAAAGCACACACTCGGGTTGTAACGACGGTCTCTTTGGGAGAGACATCAAGCTACGAGAAGTCACGAGAACGGTGGACAGTCGAGCTTCGACGAGGGAGAAACAAGGCGATTTGCGAACGGATCTGCGAACTCATCAGATGAATAAACGGATGAAAGACAGCGCTTCCACAAGGAACAAACTGTGAGAACATTCCGTGCTCAAGGGTCTTACTGGGAGGTAGCAATAGGCAATAAAATCTAGATAGCAAAGATGCTGGCTAGGTAGGGAATCAGGCAAAGTAGACATAGGATAACTAGACATTGAACTGTTACATGCTTTAACTGATACACATTATATTCATATTCATTTAAATGCATACACAGGTGTTCTCTGTTCATTTCCCTAGTCAAATAGATAGGCCTATGCATTTACTTGTCCAGTAAAGACAAGATGAAACAGAACTAAAGTAGTCGTGGGTGTAGAACATAACACTAAGCACTCTTAGTATAGGGTGGCGCTACACTGTGCTTAGCAAATTATGACATTATCATGTCTTTAAGTAGAGCTCTGTATGCATGAAACCAACAAGACAGCTTATCTGCTTGTTTAATATCGGTTTTCGCACATATGATTTTCATGTTGCAGTTCACTGGCTCTTAGTGACTGAAACTGTGACACAAAGTCTTACAACAAACTACGTTGGGTACGTATTCACTTCGCCTGGTTTCAGCGCGAATCGGAACCAAGATGAGGCGCAAACGTTTTGTACGCTAAATGGATCTCAGCTTTTGGAGATCAACAGTAGTTACGTTCAAAATTTAACTGTTCGGTTTCTTAGCGATACAGGAGTTCAGTTTGCAGAAGGAACACTTCTACATACCAATGGAATAAGAAACGATGGCAACTGGAATTGGGTCAGTGGTGGACAGGACATACGTAGGCCTAAGTCTCTTTTCATCAAGTGTAGACTATATGTTATAATGTTATAACTATTGTGCGCTAAGTGGCGTGCAGAGAACTTTAAATGATATGAATCAAACTACCTGGGAATAAATATTCGATTCATTGAGCAAAAATGAGACTTGGCTTAGCTCGTTTTCTGATTTTTCGCCAAAAACGTTGGAAATCTGCTCAAAGTTGGCGGGGTCTTAAATAAAAAAAATTGACGTAGGCTAATCGGAAACAAGACTATTGCAATATCTTTTATTTGTGTTTCTTTAGATGAAATCAACATTTCTGGTACGGATGTAGCTCCTGTTCCTGGAAACAGTTTTGGATACATACATTTCAATTCTTTTGGTCCTTTAATAACTGCCGGCACATCAACAACGTCGAGAGGCTATATCTGCCAAGGTACGTTTCACTTGCTACAGTTTTAACATTTGCTCAGTCATAAGTGCATATTATGTTCATCTTTGGAAAATACACAAAATAATTAGTAGCCAGTACCTTAAAATGTGCTTTCAAAGTTCAGTAGCATCGTCACTAGATCAGTTACAAAACAATTATAATCATTTGCGACGTTGATCCGGTAGACTTTTAAACGTGTTTCGCTCAGTCAGAAATGTTATAAAGTCTGCTGCTTGTTAACTAAATCCTAACACCGCCACTGCTCGTACTCGAGCAGTGCCAGTCCCAAGCCTGTATAAGGAGGAGGTCGATGCTTATCATCTTTGTTATAATACACTGTCGTTAAACATCAACCAATCTACTAAATTCTGTAAAGACAAGAAGCATGAAAAACGTCATGATCGCAATGTTGTAGAAGGATGGACGATTTTGACCAGTTTAAAATAAAATAATAAAATGTAGAGTGCAGTTGTGGGTCCTAACTATCAGTGTGCTTATTACTGCAGGTAGGTTCGACTGTACGAATGGGTTTCTGACAAATGCACTGTGTCACAAGATCTACAGCAGGTCAGAGATATCCTGGTATGATGCGAGAAATAGATGTCTAGACGAAGGAGATTTGGCTTCATTCGATTTCATCAACGATAGCCTAGGATTAAATTCCATTTTAAACGGTTTCCAGTTGGATGAACAGGGTAGTTATTGGATCGGACTTCGAAAACAATGGTGGACGTGGCAAAGTTCAAGTAAACCTAGCGTTTTATTTCCTTAAACAGAGTTATAATTGATTGCTTGCCAAATAGATTTAGAAGTCACTTTGGAGAACTCATTGGAGGATTTCTGCTCTGAAGTTTCTATAAAGTTCAAAGAATTTTCTTGTTATTCTTCTAAAAATAGGAGATCGTTTGCGGTCATATTAATTTAATTGAAATTGCATACTTTTCCAAAATGCATTTTAGTTGTACATACACTTTGGACGACAACTCTTAGCAGCCTCGTCTCTCTGTTCTCTCGGGCAACCGCACTCGGATCTTCCCTTGACATCTCTGAACAACCCCTCTGGCCTGACGCAGCGCTCCTGAATAAGCTGCTGCCTGCGCTTAGCTTTTACGTAGCGTTTTAGAAATTTATAGTTACCGAATACATAAATTCACTGTTGACGATATTTAGCCATTGCAGCTGAGTTTTTTTAATTAGGTCTTGAAGTGAAATACAGTAATTGGCAAAATGGGCATCCAGTCTACATTATGGATAACAGGTGTCTCTGTCTTAACAAAAGCGGTATTGACTGGAAATGGATCGAATGCAACTGTAGTTCACCATTTCCATTTGTGTGTCTAGGAGGTTGGTGAGCAGTATGCTGTTCTATATTTGTGTACCAGTTTATAACAAATTATTGCTTGAATGCCAGCACTTCCTAAGTTTAAACGAGACTTTTAAGTTGATGTTTTGAAGGTGAATCATACGCAAAGTCTGAGGAAAATATTATTGTTTAAATTAAATTGCATTTTGTGCTTAGTACAAGGTTCTTGCTTACTGAGTGGCTGCTTATTGTGCCACCCAACTTATGTTAAAACAGCACTTGATATTCGCGAGCGCGAGATTCTCTAAATCGTGTAGAATGGTAATATTTTGATGTGAGCAAATATTATGATTAATTTATTTGATGGGGAGTTGAAACATTTTATTTACCAAGGTCATTGTGTTTTGCAGATCCATTGACTCTTTTGACCCCAATTACCACAACGCGAGTTACCAATACAACTGCAACTACATATACCACCACTTCACCCAGATTCAGATTCAAAAGTATTATTCCTGCATATTCGAACTCACCTAGAATAGAGTCATTCCAGTCAGCAAACTGATCAAAAAATGTCTGAGTGAATGGAAAGTTTACATGGCATCGTATGTAATTAAGGTGATAGAATTGATAAAATAACACAGAATAAATAGGATTGCACAAACGAGTGAATTTAAACTGCAAGTTCTACGTATGTGGACTAGCAGAGTTCAATATTCAAACTTCATCAGTAGTTTCGACAGAAAGAATGCTTCAGAATGTTGAACGTCTAGTTGAAGAGAAACCATCGTTAATAATATGTTATTGTCTTATCCTCTTTAACAGTTATAATACACTTTACCACAGTCTTTCTCACTTAAGCTACTGAGCGTGGTTTACTGTTAAAGAGGATAAGATTATTAAGATAAGATTATTCGACGAAGACATAAGCATCACCACAGTTGGACCTGCATATAACATCAATTTATCATCATTGTTACATGATTATGTCATGTAATTAGACTATATCACACACATGCACATTTTCTATAGACGAGATTCGTGGTATCGGAATTGGCGTTGGAATTGGGAGTGCTGCAATCATACTTATTGTATTCCTCGTCACCAGAAAACCTGGATGTCTAAGGTTTGTAATAATACATAATCTGAAATAGCTATCTTGTGTTTTCAAAAAGAATGCGAGCATTTAACAACACATACTTTGAATCGTACTTCAATTAGGTTTTCCCAGAAGTTAAGCGAATTAGGCTACATTTATCGATTTTCTATTAGGATAGTTAATAATTCCTATTAGCAATTAACCTCGTAATGTTCTACTCAATTCGCGTGCTTTCATTAAATATGCAAGAAGTTGCAGATAACTCTAGGCTTTGTAAACAAGTGTTAAAAGCCTCTAAAGTAATAAGTGAATGCTTACACATTTTACCACAAACTAGCGTGTAACTAAAGTTCCCATGTCCCATACGTGCAACGTTTGGGAGGTGCTTATTATCGTTCGTTTGCCTTTGAGCTGGCAATGAACAAACACTCCGAGGCAATAACTTGCAGTCCAGCTGACGCCCGTAACAACGTGTCCAGAGTCACTGCGCAGAGTTCATTCAGAGCAGAAATGAACTTTTCCCGTTAGGTCACAGATTAAGCGCGATACTGATAGAAGATATTTAACACATACAATGGCCCCTACAAGGGCCCTACATATTTAGCTTATGCATCTAAGCGCTCTTCGTACATTCTATGAATCAGCATTAAATTGGAGTTATACATTTTTAGAAAGCAGCCTGCGTCAAATCCGCCGGATGTGGCTCTGCATCCAATCGAATCCCACTACGCCGGAGTACCAAAACAACCCGAGAGCAGTTCACCACCGGTCGCCAGTAACAATCAATTTACCCCACCAGCTGTATACTCTGACCTTGAAATACTCACTGTGTCTTCTTTTTCCAAGGAAAAAGATTCCGACTCCCTTATAAACTCGAAAACGGCCACACTCGCTTAACCTAATGCTCACCTAATGCTCAGAGAACGACCCACTTCAATATAGACGGTCAAGAGTATGCAGAAGTTAAAGAAGTTAGAGTATAAATTAAGACGAATTGCAATAATAATACTTTAACGGCGAGCTGCATTGGCTTCCCAGTCACTTTTAGTACACTCTCGTCGTTAAAGTCTTAAAGCATCTGCGTGACCCAATTGTCCACGTCCCTAGTTACCCATTTACTTCCAACTTTTATCGATTCATCAGGTTTAGCATTTTAGCATTTATAATGAACTCTGGTGACATTAAGCATTCAAATATTATTTGTCTACTAGCTGTAACCCGTGAAAAATCACGGTATGTAAATTTAGTTTAGAAACTTTAATGTACTTGAGAGTTGGTTGGCGTCAGGCATGGAGGGCATTGTCAAAGTACCGGTGCGTGGCTGTGAGGGACAGAGGGAGGGCCGGCCCTTCCTCCCGCCATTCATTCCTCAGGCATGGAGGTTACGCGATAGACAGACAGACGGACATCGGATATTATGTTGGTTGACTCTACATTTTACTTCAAATGCTTGTATGTAACACGGGCAGCTGTGGCAACCACACTCTAAACAATAAGCCATAATTTTATTATTATGCTACTATGTGCATATATAGTGGCAATACTTTATTAAACTGTGCTAAAAATTTAAACATTGTGTGCATTTGTGCATTTCATTAGGTTGTCTTTCCCTGCCTTACCCCTCAGATTCTGACCTACCACCGAAACAGGCCATACAACGTGATTGCTACGAACATGATCTGGTATAAAGCTAGTTATAGGCCTAGCGCTGGTTTCCCTTAAGAGGCGCCACATGATCTGTTACTACGGTTTTATATATAAGCAGAAAGGCTTTTCGTGATAGATATAAATGCGTTTCATTTAAAAGACATATTTGCACGACTGATCAAGTATTCTTTTTTAAGGCATTGTGAACTAAACCCAAATTAGCTCACGACTTACGTCGTTTTCATGACTTGACGTCAGCAGACGAATGGCATAATTATTACAAGTGAGCACGACTTTCTGGCTATGCGTCACGGTAACTGCAGTATTTTCAAGTCCACAATACAGTCCCTTTGTGAAGAATCGTGACGGCTTGTGGCAATAATGGCTTATAGCAGCGGTTCCCAAACTTTTCTGGGTCGCGACCCACTTGTGAATATCTTGTCAGACTCAATACCCAGTGTGTAAAATTAAGCATTGTGTACTAAAACTTACTTCGTAAATTGGCATCGAAATATGCGGATTTACGTACATCGGTTAGAAATTTAAGGCATTAAAAGGAAATTTAGATAAAAACAGTTTACAATTTATTGCAATCCAGCTAGTTATAGCCCAATCTGCTGCAAAAAATAAATGTTTCTCCAAAAATTTGGCGACCCACTTGCCAGAGCTTTGCGACCCACTTTTTGGTCGCGACCCACAGTTTGGGAAACTCTTGCTTATAGAACAGAGTGGAGTCATGGTGCGGTATTGACTGTGCATTTGCATAGAAGGTAGCTGTGTCATTCATTGTGAATGCATTGGCTGTGTGTATGTGTCGGATGCCTATAGAGAAACCTGTAGGTCGTACAAACAGCTTGAGCTTCCTTGTTGTTGATAACTCATTAATAGTCCTGGGGCATTCAATGTGGCATTCGTTGTGCTTTTATAAAGAAGATAGCTGTAGGCCCCTATCGCTGATCGTAAATGCATGATCTGTGTGTGTGTGTGTGTGTGTGTGTGTGTGTGTGTGTGTGTGTGTGTGTGTGTGTGTGTGTGTGTGTGTGTGTGTGTGTGTGTGTGTGTGTGTGTGTGTGTGTGTGTGTGTGTGTGTGTGTGTGTGTGTGTTTGTGTATATGTGTGTGTGTCTGTGTGTGTAAGTGTGTGTGTCTGTGTGTGTAAGTGTGTGTAGGTGTGTGTAGGTGTGTGTGTGCCTATAGAGAGATCTTTAGGTCTTACAAAACTCTTCCTTGTCTCCAGTGCTTAAAAGTGACTCTTTAGCCCTCATGCGACCAGCTGTGTTCCCCAGTGGCATCTTAGCTACAGTAACTTTTGGCCAACTGTTAATGAACGGTTAGCCTTTTCTGGATTTGTTGCTTGGATACCGCTCATCGATTATATGGAGGCATAGACAGATTTTGTTTCGCGTGGAAGATAACTTTTTAATAGGTCTACATTGCCCCTCCAAGGACAGTTCACAAGGCATAGATGTTGTCAATGCGTCTTAACCCTAACAAACATCAGCGAACTGCATATTCTAGATGCGTTTCTGCGAAATAAGAAAACGGCAGGTAGCCTACTCGTTTAGTCAGAGACAGCATAAGGGAGGTACTACAAAACTACTTTAAGAGAACGATAGTGGGAGGAGTGGTCATGATTCTGGCACGGACTTTGAAGATCATTTATCCAAAGAATCAGAACACATAATTACAAAATTTTCTTCATTCATTTTAACCAGGTTTATAGTCTTATAATAATATAAACGAGGCCGTAGAATGAATCGAACAAAAATTGGACTGTAGGTTTTATATTAATTTACTGAGGTCCCGTGGGGTCCCTGATGGACATTTCCGTGTGCGATATAAGTTGGTCGCATGAAGGTGAAAGATTTCTATTGTTTTTTAAATATGATTGTAAAGCCATAAGCTCTGTGACACACACACACACACACACACACACACACACACACACACACACACACACACACACACACACACACACACGCACGCACACGCACGCACGCACACACACACACACACACACACACACACACACACACACACACACACACACACACACACACACACACACACACACACACACACACACACACACACACACACACACACACACACACACACACACACACACACACACACACACACACACACACACACACACACACACACACACACACACACACACACACACACACACACACACACACACACACACACACACACACACACACACACACACACACACACACACACACACACACACACACACACACACACACACACACACACACACACACACACACACACACACAGCTTATATCTTTACATAAGCTACTACCCATAGTAAGATCTTTAGCCTACCATTATCGAACAAAACAGTTCGGTAACGGTTGTTTAACATTATCTGAAGAATACTGACTGATCCTGTCATAATATCATGTGCTTCTACTTTATACATGTATGTAAGGCGCCCTGCGTGGCTGCCGTTTCTACTATATGTATGTTTACTGTACAGCGCAGTGCGTTTGCAGGCGCTTAATTAAAGAACAGATTATTATTATTATTATTATTTTTTATTTTATTTTATTTTTTTGTCGCCCGAGGTAAATAAGATCCCTCAGGCTCTAAGATATTAACAATGATTGAAAATTTAAGCTTGGAGTACGTGGTCAGTGAATGTGCCTCTAAAAGCTACTGCATTGAAACGCTGGGTGCAAATTGAGATGCGTTGAAAAAGGTATGCTGTTTCTCTTGGGTCGCCGGAAACGACGGTCCAGCGGCGCCCAAGCTCCGTCAGAAATTATTATTATTATTATTATTATTATTATTATTATTTTTTTTTTTTTTTTGCCCCGAGGTATACAGGATCCCTCAGGGACTTCAACATTATTTACAGAGTAGATTTGTCCGGAATGGGCCCTATTCGTCCAGGTTTAAGTTGTTGAAGGTACCCATTATTATTATTATTATTATTATTATTATTATTATTATTATTATTATTATTATTATTATTATTATTATTATTATTATTATTATTATTATTATTATAAGCAAAATTTTCTAAATGCTATTCCGCTTTGAAGCGACCATTGATTGATATCTTCTACTTTACCACTGCGGCACCATAGCAGCTTGCAGATAGTTATAAAAGTTGCATAGTGGACAAAAGCCCTAATAATATAGGGCAGGCACATTGAACTCTCGAAAACAAAATGCAAAGTAAGTAACTAAATGTATTCTTTAACTTAATGAACACTAGGAAATGCACAGACAAGAAAATAGAACAATGAAGTAATAATAACTTTAGATGCAAAGCGAAATAATTGTAGCAAATGCCTAAGTGTACAACATCCTAGCCAGGATCTCTTCACTATCACAATTATAGTTACAACATTTTATCGACGAGTAGTAAGACTTCAGCTCCAATGCCCACCGCAAAACGAAATACGTTTCTTAAAGGAAGAGATAGAGCTCGAGCATCGAACAGACATTAGTAGGCGATTCCATTTCTCGGGAGCAGCAACGTGGGGAGCAGCAACATGGAATGCAGGACAGTGCTTATCGAGGCTCGACCAAAAGACCCATACCCGAAGATTGCAGACTTGGTAGCGGAATGTGTGCAGAGAGTAGCGATTGAGGCTAGGCAGGATTGCTCGCTGTGAGGGTTTTATAGGTAGACAAGCCAGTTTAAATCTTAGCAGACAAGAGAGCAGGCTGTGGTCTGTGACACGTCTATGGTAAGAGCAGACCTTATGCGACGTATTGCCCTGATATTGTAGAAACAGGATTTGCAAAGATTTGCTGTGTGTGATTGGAATTTGTTTGTTATCCACTTCCTTTTCTTCGCCGCTGCGAATGAAGGTAATGACCAGTCCTCTCCGTTAAAATCTGACTACAGCACCGCCATCATGATGGTGCGGAAATTTTGTTCAACTAGGAACAGGTTCATAGTCAAGAGTCTCGGGACCGTGAAATTCTCTTCTTCCAGAAATTTGAAGTTCTTGATAATGTCGATCGTTTATCATGCTTCCTTCCTGTTTAAGTGATTCATAAGGTGATGTGTTCTGTTCTGACACGATTTCTAAAGCTCCATTTGAGTCCATCTGGGGATTTCTTCTCTCGGGTGACTGATTATGAGTCACAGTATCTACGTCTTCACTAATATTAGCCAAGAGCCTCGCCTGGTAACTGAACAAAACAACCAGCCTCAGTACGTAGTTTGCGCCAGAGTAATGCTGTTAGAGACATTTTATAGCGCCACTATCAGCTAACGTTTATAAATCCTGACCAACAGAAGATTAATTTATATTTATTTATTCATTCAATAAAAATAATTCGTGCTAAATTTCAGTCAGTCAAGAATAAAAATAATAGTGTAATGCTGATGATGATAGTGGTGGTAGTGGTTGTGGTGGTGATGGTGATAATAATGATATTATTATTATTATTATTATTAACATCATTATTTTATCGTCATAGCTATGGTTATCATTGTCACTGTCACTATCATAGTTATATAGACAGGTTATCAGTTAGTTAGTCGATATGGTCATCAGTCAATCAAGATATCTTTAGCCAATGCAATTTTATCTATGGCTTAAATGTTAAACTACAATCAAACCTGAGTTTTTTCTTCATCAGCGCAATTGCTACACTCAACGCCAGAATAACAAGAACCGCTGGGATGATAGTGCCAAGTCCAATCGCGAGCGCTTAATAAAACAAAACTAATTCAAGTTATGGAACTCTACAGATTCTCAATTTAGCTATGACGTAATATAAGATATTACTCAAGTACCTTTGGCATTACCAGGTCGTCTTGAAGACAGATACACGATACACAAATCGCAACGAAAGATAATCGATTTTACTAAAAGAAGATATGTTTGAAAGTTTCTGATTAAACCGAATCTGCTAAGAAATTAGCTGCATTTTAGCGTTTAAATCTTGAATTTCGTTATATTTTTCTAATAACATCAAAGGCCTACATTTTGCTTGGAAGCGATCATAGACTAGTATGTTACACTATGAAACAGAGCAATAGAAGTTTCCAGACTGAAAAATAACTGTCCAAAAAACAAGTGGATCATCGGAATTTAGGTAGTACTGATACTAATGCAAATTAAGTTAAGTTTTATCACATGTTATGCTAAGTAGCTATTATCTTTTTACAGGTACTTCGACTAGTATATAAACCAATCAGTAAACAGCACCACGCCTTTCTTGAGATTATTACTACACCTTACCAAGGTCATTGTTGCCTGTGTTGCTGAGCGTGATAGATGCAAGCAAAGGTGGCAACACCGTAGGTTGGTTCGAATATGTTGCAGCAACACTCCTGAATCCGGATGAAGTGAGAGCAATTGTAGTTGTAGTTGTATTGGTAGCTTGCATTGTGACACTTGTGGTCGAAATAGATGTTGGTTGCACTGAAAATTACAATGACCGCAGTCAAAAAGTGTTTGATCGCATTGGTAATCGTAAACGTGGACTCCAACATCTAAAGCGCTACTCTGAAGGTAAGCGCATAGCACTAGCTTATTCTCAAGCATTCATGAATTTAATCATAACATTTGCGAAAGTCTAAATATTGGTAAAAAATTATGCATAAGTGAAAAAATGACTTGCCCACGAATATTGAGGTGTGTGTAGGAAAAATAACCAGCCGCCATAACCACTAGGCTCTGTATAAGAACATGGTATTTGTGTAAATACAATGAAATTAAAATAATAATTATTTTCTTCAAACTAAAGTGACATTTGTTTTTAGATAATATAATGGGCTTTCTGTAAAATATAAAATTTCTGCGTTGTTCACTAACCTGTCAGGCACACAAATGGAAATGCAGAACTGCAGTCGCATTCAATCCATTTCCAGTCAACACCGCTTTTCAGAAGACAAAGACACCCACTATTCCCCAAATAGACAGGACGTCCACTTATCCAGTTGCTGTATTTGACTTCAATGTCTAAAGAAAAAGTCAAGAACAGCTGCCTTGATTGAAATTCTTCTACAGTAAATTTATATGCAACAGATATTCATTTTGAGAAAATGTACAATTCCCATGAAATTAATTTCCCATTACGCAATTTCCTCCTTTTTGTAAGAATTACGAGAAAATTCTAAAATCTCTATAAAACAATTTACAGTAAAAATCCTCTAATGCCTGCTCCAGAATACTTTCAAAATATTGCAAAACGAGCTATCGATCATAAATATGCTTAGAAAAAGCTAGACTTACTTGAAGATTGCCAAGTCCACCATTGTCGTCGAAGCCCGATCCAATAACCATTAGCTGGATTCAATCGAAATCCGCTCAAAGTGGAATTTAATCCTTGGTTATCGTTGATGAAATCGAATGAAGCCAGCTCTCCTCCTTCGTCTAGGCACCGATTTCTTGCATCAAACCAAGATGTCGTTGGGCTACTGTAGCTCTTGTGGCACATTTCATTTAACAGAATCCCATTCGTACAGTCGAACTCACCTACGGTAGTGTATCATAATAAGAGGAATAGAAATTTTATCTTAAGCTGTGCAAAAGTCGTGCGTCTTTGTACAACATACGACCATTACGACTTTCTTGTTTTGTGTCCTTGCATAAACTAGTGAATGTACAGTAGGTTATATATAAGATTTACGATTGCAAGAAAAAAAGTATGAATATCAATCGGATTAACGCATTAATTGAACATTTCTTAACTGACATAGGCATAATGAAATTTAAAAGCAAATGTTAAAGTATCGGCTACTAAATTGAATTGTTTATTTGACAGAATATATCATTCTATGTAGTTTCGTTTAATAGACACCTGTAAAAGTCTAAAATGTACCACTGACCTTGACAGATATAGCCTCTCAAGTCTATCGGTGCACCAGCAGCAATAAAAAGACCTGATGGATTGAAATGGATGTAGCCGAAACTATAACCTAGACCTTGCTCCTCACCAGTAACAGTGATTGAATCTACGAAAACACAGGTAACGAATTGCATTGAATTAGGCTATAAGCTGAAAAGACAGTAACATTCGATTTTTTATAGACTCCAGCCACAGTTTCTGCAGCACTCTAACTATTACGGTGAGAAATAAACGAGAAAAAGATGTGAAAACTTATTTTGGATACACGAAACAAATAAAGAAATGTTCCATAATATATTATCTATTCTTTTCAACTGATTAACTCTGAAAGTATCCTCCATCCAAAGACTCCGTGGCAATAATTACAACTACTTTAGTATTGTTCACGCATGATGAAGAGACTCACGTATGCCTTGACCATTGACCCAGTTCCAACTGCTATCGTTTCTTAGTCCATTAGTAAGTAGCATGCTTCCATCTGCAAACTCAACTCCCGTATCGTTTAGAAAGCGAGCAGTTAAAGTTTGAACATGACTATTGTTAATCTCCAGAAGCTTCGATCCGTTTTGCTTGCACCACGTTTGAGCCTCATCCTTTTTTTGATACGAACCGAAACCAGGCGAAGTGAATATGAATCCATCATAGCTTCTTATATAACTTTCTGACACAGTTTCAGTCACTAAGAGCCATTCTACTGCAACAGGATAATACATATGTTAGGAGTCCATGAGAAGTTAAAAACTGGAAAATGTTGAATATGACCATGTGAAAACAGTCCATTAAGTATGCGCTTTCAAATATCGGACTCTGTGAAGGCCAATGTTTAATAATCTTTGGGATAGAAATTTTCCTATGCTAGAGTCAGATAGAATTGATGTTGAAAAAGTTGATAAGCAACAAGTTCTTGAAACAGTGCGACGTGGACAGAGTAACATGTGGGGCTTTATCTGAATCCAAAGTGATCTTAATAATTTAAATAATCTAGCTTTCGTTTTCGTTTAAATTTTAAATATCAAGGAGATCAATATAACCTAAAAAAGTCAAAATGCATATTTGCTCTGGTTTAGAAGTTTCGTTGTATATGTAGGTTGCAGATTTGCTATTGATTCAGATATACTGTAACCTTATTTCTTTAATAATTGCATTTTTAAAAGCCGCACAAATCACGATATCGACGATAAAGCTTTAACTTACCCAGTGTTTGCCACAACACCGTTCGCAAGGGCGAGTATTTCATCATTGAAATACGCTGACGAACATACAGAAAATTAAAAAGAGTCAGGTTCAGTGAGTTGATACCAGTTTTGGAACTTTGATGTTAAATTCATTTTACACAGCGCAATATTACTGTTAATTAAATGTAGGCTAATGGTCCTCTAAAACATAGTTCTACATTGTAATATTATTGCAGGGCTTAATCGCAAATTTGCATAGCGCAACTATATGAGAAAAATTCATCACAGGCGCGCCTCAGCTCAGAAGACAGAAACCACAATGAAATAGAATGGTCTTTGAATATTTCCGGAAAAAGAGGCAGAGGGAGATGACGGAGTTCATTCCGTAGATTGCTGCGCAACTTATTCCAGAAGGTTGGGCTGAGCACAGAAAAATGCTATGATGGACTGTTGAAGTGGATGCAGCTTTGGAGGAAGACTATTCCACGTGGAGAACACAGTAAGAGAGAAAGCTTGACATTGCTATAATCGATTTGGTAACAGTGCGGGCAAGATCGCACGTACATGAAGTAAAGACCACGATGCAGTTGGAAGATTTGCAGAGCCAGTTGACACAAGATGGTCGCGTACTGGTTCCCAACCGACTGACAGGGACAGCGGGACGATCCCGCTAACCGTTGTAAATACAGTATAGTATATGGATATTACTCGCATATGTCGGAATAAAAGATAGACTCCCTGGACTAGCTACCTATTGAGGAAAGAATCAAATTCTAGTTTTGATTCTGGGTCGAACCTCGAAGGTCGGTTCCCTCCCTATTTTAGAGTTGTCTGTGCTGGTTGATGCCCAGTGTTACTAGGGTACTATTTAAATAGTAAATACTATTTAAATAGTATTTAAATAATTTATGACTATTGACATCACTATTTAAAATAGTCATGAAAAGGTCCTATTGAAATAGTATTTAAATAGGCCTAGTATGCGACTATTTACTATTTATTAAAGTTTAAATAGTCAACCACCAGTCTCAAAGTTAACAAGAACTTTCGTTACTACATTAGAAAATGTCAAGCTTTCTCAATAATTATAATTATGTAACTGACACTGATAATAGTTAGTTTTTGAATGGTCATGCGGACAATGATGTGGTATTTGAACGTTTGCTGTTACTCAAAGTTAACAAGAACTACTATCAGAACGTTACTACATTAGAAAATTTCAAATGTTCTCGAAAATTTGGCCTATATGTAACTGTCACTGATGATGGCTAAATAGTTTTAAATAGTCAAGTGGTATTTGCAATAGTCTGCAGCTATTGACTATTTTAAATACTATTTAAATAGTTTTCTACAGGGAGTATTTACTATTCTATTTAAATAGTCAACCTGACTATTTACACTATTTATTCATCAACACTGTTGATGCCTAAATATGTTCTAATTTGCTTGGCTCCTCTGCCCTGAAAGATCTACTGGTTCCTGGCTTCTAAACATCAGCATGAAAACAACGGGCGCTCTTCTGCATGAGTCCCTCCTTTTGAAAACATTTCTGTTCACTCGGCCCAAGTAACATTCTCTTCGATTGTTTAGACGCGCCTGTTGAAATCACCTGGACAGCTACATGTATGTTCAATTGTTCATAGCGCTTCTGAGACCCCATAAAATCTATCATGTATGCAGTATACATACATAAGTACAGTTCTATTTGCTTTGCCTTTCAACTATCTCTATTGAAATAAAAATTGGCAAAGCCTTGTCTATTGACAGACATTACTCTGAAATCCGGAATATGAATAAAGCTATACTCACAGTTGTTTTGTAACGGTGAACAGTCTGGTAGAAAATGTCTGGATTTTAAAGAACAACTGTAACAGAAAACCAACAGCAAAGATTTCTATTTCAACTTAACGTTGGTTACTTCTATTTATTTCCTTAACGGAGCATGATGCAAAGCAACGTGTTAATCAGAGCATAAAGTCCACAGGGCAACGGCATCTAGCATTGTTGAGCCCGTACATGTGCAGATCATACGAGCTTAGCATTCAAGTGTGTTTGATTGTGCTTTAACTGCGGTTTATTCCAATTTTCATATGTGTAGTGTAATAGGGATGGCGTCTCTTGAATATTATGCCATAAATGTCTGTTACACTAGTAGCATGTAGGCCTAACTATATCAGAAGAGAAAACCCTTACTTAGAATTTAAGCTTGTGTTACAGATGAAAACAACTTCAAAGTCTTTCATAATAGACTCCATCTAATGTAATTATAATTCATTTGCACCTTTATTCTCATGTGGTATATTATAAATTTTATTCAATTCCCGCTTATTCTGTGTCAATTGCAAGATATGCAAGAGACTCATTAGAACAACCAAGGAAGACCTAGAATATCTTGGATCGACACAATTATAGGATAGACTGGGCTATCAGAAAGGATCCTAATGGACGCAGTACGGGATAGAAAACGCTGGGCATTGTTGATGCATTCCTGCAGCCTACCATCGCAAAGCGACGACGGCGATGATGACATGAATGGGTTTCTTAGCAACCTACGCTATCATTTCCTTAATAGCCCTTTCCAACTATTTCCGTTAGCTCTTGAAAACTATTCCCTTTGTGTTGTTAAATTGGGATCGTCTTTGAAGAGGTGGTCTTGTAAGCCATTGTACATATTTGCTATTGAAATTTTTGATCAAAGTAAGTCAATTTTTGACTTGATATCGTAACAACAAACTGTAATCTGCACAAGACAACGGCACGAGTAAAACTTGTTCAGGGTCGAACTCGTAAACGTTGGACTACAGACCCAACGCTCTAGGGACTAGTCAATACACCACCTTGCCGCACCTAACCTCCAAGCTGTTGTTACTCTATCCAAACTGCTCTTACCACTAACCAACCAGTTATTCACATGCGAACATGCATTGAAAACCAGCACGGTTGTTTTTCATAAGGGCTCAGCATTGTTTCAGGCGAATTATTTAGTAGGCCCAGCCTAAACTTTCCCAATAGCGAGTCATATACACCTAACTGAATCTACCTACGTCTTGGCACAACGCACGTTTTCGTGTCGAAGAAAATATACATGTAGGCTAAATGCTCGCAAGCGAAATTAAATTTTGTGTTCTCAACTCAGCAGGGTCCTATATATTGAGACATTCAGGTATCATTGATAACAGTTAACAATGACTACACCATGACGTGTGATTTTCTTACAAAATTAACCTTAGCGCTATAAAAATATATTCAAACTAGTCACATTGTAGGATCGGCGGCTTGGCTAAGCCTACACCGAACACAATAATGGAGTTCAGTAGAGCGTAACTAGCCTGGAACCCGAATAGATCAAACAAGACTCCCACGTTATGTCATTCGTCACCGAATATGGGGAATTTGCAATTGAATGTACATTCACCCCGCCTTCCAAAGTTCAAGCAGACCAAGTGTGTATGGATGAAAAGTGTAGGCAACATAATAGCATTTACAATATTAATAGGTTCTGTATTCATAGGTCTTTGTTAAACATGGGTCATCCTTTATTGAGTTAACTAATAATTAGTAACTCAAGTGATTATTGTTTATTGTAACAAATGCTTAGAATCTAAGCTTGGTTTAGGTTACACGAGGACAACGTTTAGTTACAGGAGACTTTGTTACATTCTTAGCATAACACATAATAATTTTATGGGAGACGCCACAACTATCTCGAGTTCATATCGAATGGTATTGACAGCTGGTGGTTGAAGATGATGCTCATTTCAAGTTTGATGGTGTACCAGATATCGACAAAATGAATTATCGGCTTGGGTATTTATTCTTAGGTGACTAAAAAGCATAATTATAACGCAGAAGCATATTAGGCTATATTTACCAACTCTAAGCCCAACACGGGACGATAAGTCCTATAACTACGTGTAAGACTTATAGTCCGGGCTTTGTGCTCCTTAAATTCACTACGTTTGGCAATGTTGTATCTTGGAAAGGGTTTTTGTTAATTTAAAAACGTTGATGAAATCTTTAGCCCCTCCCGTTTTACATAGCCTTTCTTCCCCGTTATATCATGGCCTGTTTCGGGTAGGCTACTATCTCGGTTTCACGACTCTTCAGCAGATGTGGTCTGTTTTTGTGGCTCACGGTTCTATTGCAACAGTTTACAGTATATTCTGCTGTTTTCTTATAACCAGAAATTTTTGTAAATTGTTATCTGATGTCATTTCTATATCTTTAAAAATGTATTATCAGTGAAGGTATAATAGGAGATATTGTGGGTGTTGAACCTGAAAAGTTCTAATAACTACGGCTTGGTTGAGACCACAATACCGAGCCCCACATAATTATAATTTATTTTGAGAGTTCCATGCAGTGGCAAGAGCAGGACACCTTATGCACATTCACGTCCTATATATAGGTCTATCTTATGTGCATGAAAGTTTTGCAAACACTCATTGTCAAACGATTGCTTTCAAACAGAGTCTATGATATTGGCTGCCCATGTGTCGGCCTACATCAGCGCCCCTTACGGCGGTTACCTCTTCACGACCACAGACAATACAGACGACAACAAGAGAACCCAGAACAATGCTAACACCTGGTGCAAAAACAACGGTACCAAACTACTGGAGATACCCAGCAACGACGTTCAAACAACCGTTGTTCAATACATCCAGAGTATTTCCGACAGGGGAGCTTTCAATGGATGGACGACTGTCATCAACGCAAAGAGATATGGTCAAAGCTGGGATTGGGTAAACGGACAAGCAATCAGTAAGCTTATATTTCTAAAATCCGATGATAGTCCGCTATTATTCTAAAATGGGGTCAAGAATAACAATTTCCATATCGTGCTAATATCCGATGTTAGTTTGTTACAATCCAGAATAGCAATCTTAAATGCATGCAGTTAGTTAATCACTCTGTGATCTGAACATTTATAATAACGTCTTCGAAGACCGGTGTAGCTTGGTCGTCTCTTGTCGGAATCTGTGATCCAGAAATTTTTCACTGGACTCGTTGTGAGAACCCTGGGCAAGTTGTTTGTTTACACTTACATATATCTGTCGCCTAGCAGTAGAATTTGGTAGACGTATAGGCCTAAGCTTGGAAATATGCGGCATGTCCTGTGATTGGTGAACGGACATTTACCCCCTCCCCTGGACATATTCCCCTCGGACATATTCCCCGGACAGTTACCCAGGACACTTTCCCCCTTACTAGGACATTTCCCCCTCAATGCAACATACAAAAGGCTTTCTGTTTCTAAGAAAAATTCATGCAAACATACAAAAAGCTATCTGTTTTAATGATCAAAACATACATACGTGCAAACATACATACATACATGCATACATACGTACGTACGTACGTACATACATACACAAACATACACAAGACATAATATGTACATACATACATGGATGCATACACATACATACATGCGTACATACATACATACATATGTATGTATATATATACGTACGTACGTACGTACATACGTACATACATACATACATACATACATACATACATACATACATACATACATACATACATACATACGTACATACATATATGCATACATACATGCATAATACATACATACGTACAGATATACTTACATACAGACATACGTACATTCAGACATGCATACATAGGCCCTACATAAATCCACAGAGGGGGAATTTGTTTGGGGGAAATGACCTACTGAGATTCGGGGGGAAAGTGTCAGGGGGGATTAACTGTCCGGGAGAATAAGTCCTTGGGAATATGTCCAGGGGGTACATGTCCTACAACCTCTGTGATTTACTGGTCCCGTGTTCTGGACCTTGGGATTTGTCCGTTGTCCGTTGCCCGATCAATCCAGTCTCATGGCATCAGTCAATGTCAAATCATTACCAAAGAAATTACTATCCCTTGGAGAAGCGAGCAGCGGTGTCTAACCCTACATCTGGAATGGGAGAACAAACCCTCCCCCACTCTGTCCGACTGACAGAAACTCTCAGAAGTCATTCAGGACTGAATGACTTCTGAGAGTTTCTGAGAGAGACGCCATTGGAAGTGTAAAGTAATTCATTATAATACCTCAGCATCATGCATGGTCCATAACAAAAGTGACTAGAACCTAAAAAAAACTTAAATTAGAAGTTATTATACTATAAATGTTCATTACAACTGTGTTCTGGTCAGTTTATCGAGAACGTTAAACCCCCACTTATGGCAACCGTGGGAGGTTGTTCTCCCTACCCCCACTCCATTAGTAGACGCCATTGGAAGAAAGCTCGAATTCCTACAGGAAGGCTCAAGGGCCGAAAGAGTGAAATGAGAGCCCTCCTCATACTCACATAGGTTATGGGACCTTCACTAATTTACCCCTCAGAATTAGCTGTCGTTATTTATGCTGCTTTGAATCTGCTCAATTAGTAGTATTGATTATACGACCTTCAGTTACAGTATATTGGTTTCCTTGTAGCAGTATTATTTGTGTAGATTAAGTTTCACGTACAAACTGTGAGCATTTTCCTTCAGATAACCTCGTAGTGGAGCAGCAGGGTCCAGTCATTTTTGCTTTAAATCAGTCTTTTTACATTGGTCCTTTCAATTTTTGCTTAGAACCAGTCATTATTACTTAAAATCAGTCCTTATATTACTTAAAATCGGTCCTTTTTACTTAAGATCGGTCTTTATTACTTGAAAGAGGTCAATTTACTGAAAATCAGTCCTTTTTGGTTAAAATCAGTCATTTTTTAAACCTAAATCAGTCATTTTTGCTTAAAATCAGTCTTTTTACATTGGTCCTTTCAATTTTTGCTTAGAACCAGTCATTATTACTTAAAATCAGTCCTTATATTACTTAAAATCGGTCCTTTTTACTTAAGATCGGTCTTTATTACTTGAAAGAGGTCAATTTACTGAAAATCAGTCCTTTTTAGTTAAAATCAGTCATTTTTTTACCTAAATCAGTCATTTTTGCTTAAAATCAGTCTTTTTACATTGGTCCTTTCAATTTTTGCTTAGAACCAGTCATTATTACTTAAAATCAGTCCTTATTCCTAGGCTTATTATTATTAAACGAAAGTCATCTGATTGCCTTTCTCTGATCATAACGAACATTAGAACTATACTTGTTGAGCGAGCTTTCATGGTTGCTAGACCTAGATTTTGGAATGTTCTCTCTTGCTGTGTCCGTTCTGCTCAGGCAATAATTGTTTCCTTCTTGACTTAAGGCTTACATTTTCAAATTGCTTATCCACCATAGGCCGAATATGCAATCTCACGCAATTAATGCCTCGGTTACAAAGTATTACTAACGAGAGAGGTATCTTGTTTTATGCAGGTTCGTCCTATTGCGCAGCTGGAGTGATGTTCCAGCAACGATGTTATAGAAGCTACTCGGATAGGTCACATGGATTCTGGAAGTGACATTGTTCAGCTACTACGAACAGGTTCATAGTCAAGAGTATCAGGACCGTTCGCTTCTCTTCTTCCAGAAATATGAAGTTCTTGATAATGTAGATCGTTGGTCGTGGTTCCTTCCTGTTTAAGTGATTCATACGGTGATGTGCTCTGTTCTGAAACCATTTCTAATGCTCCATTTACGCCCATCTGGGGATTTCTTCTCACGGCTGACTGATTATGAGTCACGGTATCTACGTCTCCGCTAATATTGGCCAGGAGCCTCGTCTGGTAACTGAACAAACCAATCAGCCTGAGAGGATTTACATAACAAAAGACCATGCGCGCACGTTGTTTGACGTAAGGGTAATGCCTGAGTTTATATAAAGCCAGGGTAAGAAAACGTTTGTAAATCCTGAGCAAGAGAAGGATTAGTCAGAGAAAGTATTGACGATTAATTATATTTATTAATTAATTCATTACACTTAATTCGTACGAAATGTCAGTAAGTCAATGATGATGATGATGGTGGTGGTGGTGGTGGTGGTGGTGGTGGTGGTGGTGGTGGTGGTGGTGGTGGTGGTGGTGGTGGTGGTGGTGGTGGTGGTGGTGGTGGTGGTGGTGGTGGTGGTGGTGGTGGTGGTGGTGGTGGTGGTGGTGGTGGTGGTGGTGGTGGTGGTGGTGGTGGTGGTGGTGGTGGTGGTGGTGGTGGTGGTGATGATGATGATGATGATGATGATGATGATGTTTCTGATAGTGGTGATAGTGGTGGTAGTGGTGGTGGTGGCGATGGTGATAGTAATAATAATAATATGTGGGGCGTGGTGGCTCAGTGGTAAGTTCGGCGCCTTGTGACCGGAGGGTTGCAGGTTCGAATCCCACTCTAGCCGCTGCGTACGGACCTTGGGCAAGTCCTTCACTCGCAATTGCTCGTGGCGCTTCGGCGTGAAAATTCCGGCACAGTATCAAATGCTGTAGTCGGGAACGCCTCTGAGTAGTAGTTGACTTCGAGAGGCGCTATAGAAATATCCGGAATAAATAAAATAAATAAATATTATTATTATTTTTGTCGTCATCGCTATGATTATCATCATCACTGTCACCTTCGTATTTATATAGACAGATCGTCACTTAGTTAGTCGAGAAGGGTCATCAGTCTATCAGGGTATGTTTAGCTCATGTATTTTCATATATTATTATGGCTTAAATATTAAACTACACTCAAACCTGAGTTTTTTTTTCATCAGCCCAATGACTATACTCAACGCCAGGATAACCATAACCGCTGGGATAGCAATTCCAAGTGCAATAGCTAAACCAAAAAACAAATTGAATTTATGCAACTCTACTGAACTTAAGTAATATAGCTAAAACGTAATACAAATTATTAGGCAAGTACTGTAGGCATTACCAAGCCGTCATAAAGACAGAAAGACGAATCGCAAAGAAAGATGATCGACTTAGAATACTGTATCAGTGTATGGAATCCATGCATGAAACAGGCCCAGGAAGAAAGTGCAAAGATGAGCTACAAAATTGATTTGGGGCTACAAGGATTTGAGCCATGAAGAAAGGTTGAAAAGGGAGTGGAGTAACAACATTGGAGTATGAGACAAAGAAGAGCAAAAAAGATCTAATCGAAGCTTATAAGATAATTACTGGAAGAAAGCACTACAGTGGGAGAGGGTCACTGAATTAGCACAAAACAAGACAACTCGGGGACACAGGTATAAATTATTTAGGTAGCCGAAAGGAATATTAGAGCAAAATTCTTTTGTGCAAGAGCTGTAGATTGATGGAGTGGTTTGGATGATACTACTGTCTCAGTGAACACTATTACAGCTTTTTGGAATAAACTAAGAAAATTGGGCTACTAAGCATTCTAGGCTAATTTCCAGTGGCTATAACACATACTAAATGTCTTCTAAGACACTTAAAACCCTTGTTATGTTGTGTTATGTTATGCTATTCGGAGAAACAAAGATATTTTGGGACGTTCTGATTAAAACGAATCTGCTAAGAAATCAAGCTGACATGTTAGCGAGTAAACCTTGAATTCCAATATATTTTGTTAATAACATTATTAATTTGGCTTGGAAGCGATAAAAGACTGATTTGTTTTGCATTACGAACGGCGCTATGAAAGTTTCCATACTCAAAAATAATTTTCTAATTAAAGAGGTTGGGCACAGAATTTGGGAAGTACTGATACTAACATGAATGAAATCAACAATTACGTTTTTCACATGTCATACTAGAGTAACTCTTGTCTTTGGCAGTAACGTCGACTAGTATATAGACCAACTAGTAAACAGCATTGCGCTTTTCTTCATATTATAACTAGATTTTACCAAGTTCATTGTTGGCTGTGCTGCTGAGCGTGATGGCTGTGAACAAAGGTGGCTCCGCTGTAGGTTGCTTCGAATATGTTGCAGCAGGACTTCTTAATCCGGATGAAGTGAGAGTATTTGTGGTTCTAGATGTAGCAGTGGCTTGAATTGTGTCACTTGTGGTCGATATGGATGTTGGTTGCGCTGAAAAATACAATAACTAGAGTCAATAAATGGTTGATCGCATTCATGAATTGAATAATAACATTTGCTAAAATCTAAACATTGTTAAAAATATGCATGAGTGAAAGAATGTCCTGTCTACGAATATCGAGTTATTTTACAACATCCGATAGTTAGAGAAAATCCAGAAACCATTACCATTAGGCTCTCAATAGGAACATTGTATTTGTATAAAATACAAAGTAACTTAAATAATTAAATCTTACTTAAACTAAAGCGACATTTATTTTTAGGTAATCTTTAAGCGCTGCCATTCAATCATTCCAGCTAGCATTCATCCGTCAAAACAAATAAGGGCTTGCTAGAAACTGTAAAACTCATTTGTTGCTCACAAACCTATCAGGCACACAAACGGAAGTGCGGAACTGCAGTCACGTTCAATCCATTTCCAGTCATCGCCACTTTTTATAAGACAAAGACACCTACTATTCTCCAAATAGAAAGGACGCCCACTTGCCCAGTTGCTGTATTTGACCTCAATACCTAATGAAAAATTCAAAAACAGATGCCTTGATTGGAATTCTTCAACAGTAAATTTATGTACAACTGATATGCATTTCAGAAAATGTACAATGTGAACTTCATTGGCCATTAAGCAATGTTCTCTTTTGGTAAGAATTACGAGAAAGCTCTTAGAACTTCCAACAAAACCTTAGAGGTAATATCTGCTAATACCTTCTCCAAAATAATTTCTATACCGTATATCTGAAACAAGCTATCCATCATAAATATGCTTAGAGAACGCTAGACCTACCTGAAGTTTGCCATTCCCACCATTGTCGTCGAAGCCCGATCCAATGAGTACCATAGCGATTCAGTGGGGATCCGTTCAAAGTGGAATTGAATCCTTGGTTATCGTTGATGAAATCGAATGAAGCCAAATCTCCACCGTCGTCTAAGCATTGATTTCTCGCATCAAACCAAGACTTCGTTGGACTTCCGTAGCTCTTGTGACACAGTTCATTTAGCAGAAACCCATTCGTTCAGTCGAACTTACCTAACAATAGTTGGTAACACTCGAAATTTTATCTTCGACCGTGCGAAACGTCCTGCGTCTTTGTACAACATACGACCATATTGATTTTCATGTTTTATGTCCTTTCATAAAATTAGTTAGCATGCAGTAGGCCATCCGTTTTGAAAGGAAACCCGTCAGAAATGTATATCCATAAATGAATAGTTTTTATCTGACGTAATGATATTGCCTTCTGAAATTTAGAGCAAATGTTAAAGTATCGCCGACTAATTAAGTTGTTTATTTGCCGGAATAAATCAGCCTATCTAGTTTCGTTTAATGAACACCTGTAAAACCATGTGTAAAATTCTTAAATATGCAACTGACCTTGGCAGATATAATCTCTCAGTTCTATCGGTGAACCAGCAGCAATATAAAAACCTGATGGGTTGAAATTAATGTATCCGAAACTATATGCTAGACCTTGCTCCTGACCAGAAACAGTAATTGAACCTACAGAAACAGAAGTAGTGAACTGTACCGAAATATATAAGATGAAAAAGGCGTAATATTTGATTTTGTATTCACTCCAGCCACAGTTTGTGCACGTGCATACTATTACGGTGAGAATTAAGCGAGTAAAAGATGCAGAAGCTCAGAGGCGCCCGCAGGCGGACGCACTGGACGCACGTGCGTCCACCCACCAAATCAAATCCACACGAGGAATAGGCGTGGCATTGATACTTTTGGTAAACGGTAATACAGCATGTTAAAAATTTAGATGTTATCTAAATTGAATTTTTTCTAATGAGTCACTCTGAGTCATTTTCAGTGTATGACTACGAGTGGCGGACAGGGGAGTTGAGGGGACGGGTAGGACAGTAGGTGCGTGCGTCCTATTTTTTAGGGTGTGCGTCCAATTTGTTTAAGCCTGCGGGCGCCCCTGCAGAAGCTCATTTTTGATCCACGAAACAAATAGAGAAATTTTCCATGATATTTTATACTTTTAAATTGATGAGTTCTGAAAGTACCGTGCATCCAAAGATAACGTGGCGTGAGTGCACAATAGTTACAATTATTCTAGTATTGTTCACTCATAACGTAAAAAGACTCACGTATGCCTTGACCATTAACCCAATTCCAACTACCATCGTTTCTTAATCCATTAGTATGTAGAAGTGTTCCGTCTGCAAACTGAATTCCTGTATCGCTTAGAAACCGAACAGTTAAGGTTTGAACATAACTATTATTGATCTCCAGAAGCTTAGATCCGTTTTGCTTGCACCACGCTTGAGCATCATCCTTTTTCTGATACGAATCGAAAACAGGTGAAGTGAATATGAATCCGTTGTAGCTTCTAGTGTAACTTTCTAACACAGTTTCAGTTACCGAGAGCCATTCTACTGAAAGAGGAATATTAATATGTGAAAAATTCCTGAGAAGTTAAACTAATGGAAAATCTGGAATAAATCCCTGTGAAAATAGTGCATTGAGTTTGCGCTCTCAAATATTGGACTCTTTGAGGAAAATTTTAATACTCGTTGGAGCAGAAACTCGGTTATTTCTTGAATCAGACAGAGTAAATTCTGAATCCAAAGCGTTCTCTTAATAATTTCAATAGCGTAGCCGTAACTTTCTTTTAGATTTTAAATATCAAGGAGGTCAATATAACCTGCAGAAGTCTATATGCAAATTTAATCTGGTTTAGGAGTTTGATCGTTTATGTAGTTTGTAGATCCGTTATTGATTCAGGTATCTTGTGATCTTATTTTTATATTTCCGCACAAGCCACGATATCGATGATTATGCTGAACTTACCCAATATTTGCAACAGCACCGCTCGCAAACGCAAGTGTTTCATCACTGAAATTAAATGTGAAAATATAAAGCTAATAAACATAAAAAAATTAAAAAGACTCATGTATAGTGTGATGATTCCGGTTTGGAACTTTCTTGATAAAAATATTTTACAAAGTGGAAGATTATTGCTAGATGTAATGGTCCTTTAAAACATAGTTCTACATTTAATTGTAGAGCCTAATCACAAATTCACATAGCGCAACTATGTGAGAGAAACTCATTAGAGTCACTTCGGACCTTACTACACGAGAAACCACGATCAAATAGAATGGTCTTCGAATATTTCCGAATAGGAAGCAGAAGGTGACACAGAGGTCATTTCGCAGATTGTGACGCAACTAATTCCAGAAGGCTGGACAGACCACAGCAAAAACGCCATGATGGACCATTGAAGTAGATGAAGACAATAAAGACTAACAACAGAGAAAGTTTCATATTGTTATAGTCGACTTGGTAACAGTGCCGACAAGAGCGCACGTACGCGAAATCAGGAACCCGGTGCAGTTGGAAGATTTTGCAGAACCAGTAGACAGAAAAAGGTCACGTAATAGTTCACAACCGAATGATCGGGCAGCGGAGCGATCCCGATAACCGCTGTAAATGCTTGTACAGTATAGTCTAAGAATAGTTCTATCATATATCTGAATAAAAGATAGATACACTGGACTAGCTATACCTACTGAAGAAAGATTCAAATTCAAGTTCTACTTCTGGGTCGAACCACGTACGTCGGCACCCGTCAAGAATACATGTGAGAGATGTTTGTGCTGGTTGATGCCCAAATATCTGCATGAGAACGCCAAGCACTGTTCCTCACTTTGAAAACATTTCTGTTGACTCCGCCCAAGAGCATAATCTTTGACTGTTCAGACGCTTCTGCTTAAATCCCTTAGACAGCCATTTTCAAAGCTCTTCTGAGACCTCCATAAAATCTCACATACCAGCTTGCATACATACATAAGTAAGTACATTTCGATTTCTCATTGATAATTATTTCAAATATCTTTAGTAAAACAAAACTTGCAAAGCTGACTGTTGCTAGTCTATGATAGACATTACTCTGAAATCCTGAATATGGATGAAGTTATACTCACAGTAGTTTTGCAATGGCGTATAATCTGATAGAAAATGTCTAGATTCTAAAGAACAACAGTACTGAGAATACTAAGAGCAAAGATTTGTATATCGACATAACTTTGGTTACCTCTATTTACTTCCTTAGCGCAGCATAATGCAAAGTAGCGTGTTAATCAGAGCATAAAGTTCAGCGGGCAAAGGCTTCTAGCGTTGTTGAGTCTGTACATGTGCAGTTGATGCGAGCGTAAGTTTAGCATTCAGGTGTGTTTGATTGTGCTTTAACCGCGGTTTTTCCAATCTATAAAGAAATGTAAGGACAATATAGTCCGAAGGAATACAGCATGATTCACTGCACGAAGGCCAGGCTACGAATTTATTGTTAGAAACGTTGAAATGGTAGTTCTAGTGTGTTAACTATTCATAATATTTGAGTCTTTAAATGTGCCAACGATTAATACAATTTAATGCGACCTAGCTTTTGTATCTATCAACGCATAGTATGACTTGTTTGTCATAACTGTTATTTAGTCGTCTGATGCAAAGAAATGCTCTGCAATATGGGTCTGTTCCTAATTCTTCTTGGTAAGTGAAAAGAGTGACTAACAATTTTATGCTGAAAACTAACCGCGACAGCATATTACAATGTAAGAATAGTGATATATAAAATATGGTTTTGACCCTCTCTAAACTTCGAACATCTAAAATCTAATGATTTGATTTGGGTTATTGCTTAGCATCTAGTCAATAGATTTACATTTTGGCACTCTTTCAGATTCAAGACGACGTTTCGCAATAAATACTGCTGACCAAATCAACTTCGTCTGAGGTATATGTGAGGACCACAGGTCATAAAAGGCTAAAAGTAGCGTCAGACGCTGAGTGTACTAGTCATCGTTCAATATTTGAATATACTATTTAGATTTACATCACAAACATTTAAACTGATCGGGTAATTTCATTTATAATCGGTGTCCTCATAGAAACGCAAAAATAGTCTTGTGTGGCCTCTTCTTGCGTTTCAATGAGCTTTCCCCACTCAAGAAAACTTAAACTGATTGCTGGTTAACATATTTGAGTAGGGACTAATACATTTGAATGAGTAATCTAAATACTATTCGTAAGAAAATTCTTACATAATTATAATAGAGTTGTTGGATTACACAACCCAAAAATTCTTCGATGTTTTCTGGTTTAATTTTTCCGACTTATCTCACATACATATTCCTCTTGCAGTAGAATGGCTCTTGGTGACTGAAACTGTATCAGAAAGTTATACTAGAAGCTACGACGGATTCGTATTCACTTCGACTGTTTTCGATTCGTATCAGAAAAAGGATGATGCTCAAGCGTGGTGCAAGCAAAACGGATCTAAGCTTCTGGAGATCAACAATAGTTATGTTCAAACCTTAACTGTTCGGTTTCTAAGCGATACAGGAGTTCAGTTTGCAGACGGAACACTTCTACTTACTAATGGATTAAGAAACGATGGTAGTTGGAATTGGGTCAATGGTCAAGGCATACGTGAGTGATTTTACGTTTTGAGTGAACAATACTAGAATTATTGTAACTATTGTGCGCTCACGCCACGTTGTCTTTGGATGCACGGTACTTTCAGAGCTGATCAATTTAAAAGTTTAAAATATCATGGAAAATTTCTCTTTTTGTTTCGTGGATCAAAAATGAGCTTCTGCATCTTTTACTCGCTTAATTCTCACCGTAATAGTAAGCACGTGCACAAACTGTGGCTGGGGGTGTATACAAAATCAAATATTACGCATTTTCATCAAGTATATTTCGGTACAATTCACTGTTTCTGTTTCTGTAGGTTCAATTACTGTTTCTGGTCAGGAGCAAGGTCAAGCATATAGTTTCGGATACATTAATTTCAATCCATCAGGTTTTTATATTGCTGCTGGTACACCGATAGAACTGAGAGGCTTTATCTGTCAAGGTCAGTGGTACATTTTAGAGCTTTACAGGTGTTGAGTAACGAAAATATATAAGGTGATTTATTCTGTCAAATAAACAACTCAATTAGTAGCCGATACTTTAACATTTTGCTTTTAAATAGCATTATTTCAGTTAAGAAAATGTTAATTTATGGCGTTAATCCGATAGATGTTCATAACGGTTTTTCTTTCAATTGTAAATCTCACAAATAACCTACTGTCAACTAACTAATTGATGCATGGACGTAAAATAAAATTATGAAAGTCGTAATGGTCGTATATTGTACAAAGACGCACGACTTTTGCACAGCTTAAGATAAAATTTCTAGTGCTATTATTATGCTACACATCTGTAGGTAAGTTCGACTGTTCGAATGGGTTTCTGCTAAATGAACTGTGTCACAAGAGCTACAGTAGCCCAACGACATCTTGGTTTGATGCAAGAAATCGTTGTTTAGACGAAGAAGGAGATTTGGCTTCATTCGATTTCATCAACGATAACCAACGATTAAATTCCAATTTGAACGGATCCATGTTGAATTCATATGGTACTTATTGGATCGGGATTCGTCGGCAATGGTGGACATGGCAAACTTCAAGTACGTCTAGCGTTCTCTAAGCAAATTTTTGATCGATAGTTATTTCCTGATATTTAGAAAGTATTTTGGGAAAAGTATTAGAAGATTTTTACTCGAACGTTTTCATAAAGTTCCAAGAAGTTTCCAGTAATTCGTAAAAAGAGGTTATTGTTTACTGGAAATTAATTTCACGAGTTTAAATTTTCTCAAAATGAATATCAAATGTGCACAAATTTACTGTTGAAGAATTCTTGTCAAGGCAGCTGTCGTTGTCTTTTTCATTAGATATTGAAGTCAAATACAGTAACTGGACAAGTGGGCGTCCTGTCTATTTGGAGAATAGTAGGTGTCTTTGTCTTACGAAAAGCGGTGTTGACTGGAAGTGGATTGAACGCGACTGCAGCTCTGCACTTCCATTTGTGTGCCTGACAGGTTATTGAGAAACACCTAAGTTTTACATTTTTTAGCAAGCCAATATCTGTCTTTGATGGAAAAATGCCAACTTGAGGAAAATATAATTATTTAAACTACTCTGCATTTTTTACAAACCAAGTGTTCTTACTAACGGCCTAATAGTTATGATGACTGCTTATATTTGCTACCATCCGATGTTGTAATGAAACTCGATTTTCGTAGACAAGATTCACCTTCACTCGTTTGTAATTTTTAGTCAATATTGGTTTTTGGATTTTAGACATTAAATATTAGAATCTAACAAATGTTGTGATTCAAGTCATGATTATTCGTGAATATGCTGGTGCTCTGGCACAGTTTTAGAGTAGCGCTTTAGAAATAGAGCCCACAATTGTGATTATGAATGCGATCACACTCTTTGACGCCCATCAGTGTAATTTTCAGTACAACCAACATCTGCATCGACAACAAGTGTCTCAGCGCAACCTAACAGTACAACTAATACCGCAAATTCTCCAAACTCATCCGGATTCAGGAGTACCGCTGTTACATATTCGCAGCAACATACCGAGGAGCCGCCTATGATCACAGCTATCACGCTCAGCAGCACAGGCAACAATGACTCTGGTAAAGTGCAGTTATAATCTCAAGAAAGGCGCGATGCTGTTTACTTATTCATTGTATATTATACTGGTCTACTGTTCAATGGCGAGATATATCTAAAATAACATGTAGTAAAATCTGAAGGGGCTATGCAATTGTTTAGGTTAGTTCCAGTATAATCTGTTGTAAACCAGGTGCTGCCCCAATTCTGGAGACCAAGTTGAACGTTTTTTTATACAATATGTTTTTGCTTTTGGATCTAATTAACTCTACTTTATTTTCATTTATGCGTTTAACTTTGAGATTAATTCTTTGAGTTCTCTTGCTAAATATTGATAAACAGTAAAAATTGAATTTCATACGCTTTCACATCTAAAATGTTTTAAATTCACTTAATTGTGCAAGCTAATAATTATATTCTGCTTAGTTTTATCCATTCTGTTAACTTCGCTAAAATGATATCACCCAAAATCTACAATAAATCAGTTACTTCTTTGATTATTCATCGGAGCTTTAATAATTGCCACGGTTTGATAGTTTAAATGTAAGACATATTATTATTGTTAGATGCAGGCTAATATACGTCAACTTTATATAATGCGCTTGCGTCTTTTAGCCACTAGACTTGGAATTGGACTAGGCCTTGGAATTGCAGTCGGTTTGATAATTGCTGCAGTCATAATTGTACTTCTGGTCATCAGAAAACAAGGATGTCCAAGGTGTGTTATGCATATTCTGAAGTACTATCATGTTTATGAAAAATTTAGACGTGTATTTGACTATGTATACCATGAGTAGAAATTCCATTTATTAATATCTAAACTTGAAGCGATATACATTCATCCGTATGCTATTAGGACAATTTTAATTAAGTCTATATTATGTTAAATTAATGTGCATAATTATATCTTACCTAATTCATCTGTCTTCGTTTTATTTTAAACTTTAAAAGCTTCAAAGAATAATTTTGAGTTTGTAAACCCATGTTGCCACGTCCTCAAGTGACCGAAGAAGCGGTGCTCATTTCTAGTTCCTTTGTCCCTGAGCCGGGAATGGACAAATCCTAAGATTCTGGGTGCTGGGCCAGTGTATCAAAAGAGGCATTTGTGCGCAAAGAACTTGCCCAAAGACGCTACACTGAGTCTCTGCAGCAGGATTGAACCTGAGACGTTAGGTCGCAGATCAAGCGCGCTACCGATAGAATACTATTTTCCACGCACATTGGCTTTATTTCCTTTTCTCATCTACAAGATCATCATACATTCCATGAATCAATCTTAAGTTTGAACTATAAATGTTTTAGAAAGTCGCCACCGTCAAATCCCCCGGATGTGATTCTACATCCAATCGAATCCCACTATGTTGAAATACCAAAACAACCTGGATACGAGAACAATTCAACACTGGACGCAAATAGCAATCAATTTACACCACCAACTGTATACGCTGATCTCGAAATACTCACCGGATCCTCGTCTTCGCAGGAAAAAGATTCCATCTCCCTTATAAACTCGAAAACGGCCACACTCGCTCCACCCAGTGCTCACAAGGGAACGACCCATTTCACTGTAGACGATCAAGAGTATGCAGAAGTTCAAAGAAGTTAGAATGTAAATTAAGACAAATTGCAGTTTTAAACCATCTTCGTAAACCAGCCATAGGCACCTGCACTGCTAACTTTAATTGAATTATCAAGTTAAACATTTTGGCATTTATGATGAATTCGTGTGACAGTAAACTGCCACACATAGTGTCTACTCGTCATCTTACTTCTTTGGATTCTACAAAACACTGACAGGCACCCATCCTCTAAGCAATAAATTATGAGTTACTATGTGCATAGTAACATCATTTGTTCCAACTGTGTTAAGCATAGTTAGCTTCTTTTAGGCACTCGTGCATTTCACTGCGTTGCCTTACTCAGTGTGACCTCTGCCATCGAAACTGGCTAAGCAACTGGCTGCTTTAGATTTTATTTGATATAATACAGCCCATTGTAATGCTGGTCTGTATAATATGGCTTTTGTGTGACAGTGAGAATTTTTGGAGATTTACATTAAGAGATTTCTAAAGTGCCTTTAAATTAACTCACAAAATCTTTGAATGTAGTGCCAGCTTGATATCTACACTCTGCTTTTGACATAGGCCTATTTATATATTTTCACATGTATCTTTCAGCTATTTAGCAGGCGCATTTGAAACCAAACAGGCGCTACATTATCGATGCTTATGGCTTTATATCAGCAGAAATGTGCTGAGTAGCATATAAAACCCGTTTCATATTTATTGACATTTCCGTGATGCATCAAATACATGAGTTTAAAGCATTGTGAACTCAACTTAAAATAGCTCGGGTCTTGCATGGTTTTGTGAATCGTGACTTGACATCAGCAAACAAATGAAATATTACAAGTTAGCACGACTTTGTTGCAACGCGTCACGTATACTGCTCTATTTTCAAGTCCATTATACAGGCCCTTTGTTAAGAATCGTGACTGCTTGTGACAAAAATAGCCTTTAACAGGGTCGTGGTGGGGCATTCACTATGCGTTTGCATACAAGATAGATGTATCTAAATGATTCTAAAAGCATGGGCTGCGTGTGTCGGATGCCTATAGAGTAGCCTTAAGGTTTTCTTAAACGCTTCCTTTTTGACGATGTTTAACAGAAACCATGCAAAGAGCCCTGGCGAGCTATTCAATGCGGCATTCAATGTGCTTTTATAGACATGACAGCTGCGTCACAGATTGTAATGGCATAAGATGTGAGTGCGTGTTTGTCGGATTCCTATAGAGATATCTCTAGGTCTTATAAAAAAAATAATGATTCCTTGTCCCCAGTGCTTAAAAGTGACTCTCAAATGAGTGGGGGATTCAATGTGCTTTCTAATATGATGACTCTACTGCTGATTGTAAAGCAGTACTTGTTTCTAAGACCTATAATGAGATCTTTAGCCAACCATTACCTAGCAATGCAGGTCGGAAATGGTAGGCTAGCAGCTATTACTGTTAAAACACTGTCTCGAGGATACTGACTAGTTCTGCCATAAGGACTAGGATTTCGCAACGCTGCTCTGATTTGAAGATTACAATTACAGATTACAATCATAATTACAAATTGCAATTGAAGTGACCATCGATTGGTGTCTTGTATGTCACCATTACGTCATGATTGCAGCTCAGATATAGTTATATTTGTTAAAAACACTAGTGAACTGCAGAATGCACGTGGAACTATCCAAAACATAATGCTCTCCTGCTATCTATCAAGAGCAAAGTTATAATTAGAGCAATGTGTAGTAGAACTACGGCTCTAATGCCTACTAAACATTGCCCTAATTGTCACTTTGCTACAACACAAAATCCCAAGTTCCTTTTCTTTGAAAATGGGCAAAGTTACAGCATTAGTGGGGACAGCTTACTGATATTCTGAATATGTTAAGTTGTAATGTTATGTTTTGTTATTTACCATATACGCACCTACTTCATGATTGTAATAGGCGAATTTCTTTAAAATGACCAGGGACGTAACTAGCGTTGGGCTTGGGGGGGCTTAAGCCCCCCCAAACGAAGTTGAAGCCCCCCCAAACAAGTCAAGCCGTTGTATGCTTACGGCTAAAATTCGTATGAACACTGTATAAATGTTGCCATGTTCAAGGTTTAAGTCCCCCCAAACGAAAAATCCTAGTTACGTGCCTGAAAATGACCGCAGAGCCGCTATCACAAAAAGACAATTACCTGTTAAAAAAATAAGGGAATTTCCCCAATAGACGAAATAGAATGGCTTTGATAAGGTAGCTGCGAGTGTACACTCGCAGCTACCTTATCAAAGCCATTCTCTACCATATCATGACAGCCACGTTCACTAAGCCATTAGGCGCCACAAATTACCACAAGTGGCAGAATGTAGGCTAGCTACAAGCCTATGAACGTGGCTCTCATGGTAGCCAGCGTGGTCTGCAGTCTCACTTGTCCTCTCCGCTGCTTGGATCGGCTTGACCTCTTTGTCCGTCGGTCTACGACCACTGTAGCTCAGCATCGTGCTTTTGCTGGCATTGGTCCCCAGCTCTGGAACGAACTCCCCTCTGCGACTCGTTCTACGATTCTGACTGGTGGTCTTGCTGCCTCTATCCGCTGTCTTAATCTTTTCCCTCGGTTTCCTAGCATTGAGATCGCCTCTGGTTAGGTCGTACGGAGAGCGGCACTTAGTAACGCTGTGCTTCCCACTCACGACTGAAAACGGAACTCTTCAAGCTATCTCATTCCTGCGCCACCACACAACCACCACCATCACCGATTACCACCGTAGCACCCTGCTCTCTCCTCTGCTTGCCTTTCCCGGACTCTGACCAGGCACCGAATGGACAAGGCAGCCTGACTACTGCGGACCCGATTTGATATTGCGCCGGTGATTGTACTGGTCTCCCTGAGAAATTTCGGAGATTTACATAATTTACAATACAACGTCTAGAGTGTGGTTTGAAGGCCATGATATGGCTAGTGGTGCCTTTCTTGTGTAAAAGGGGGTGATGGCTGAGGTCAAACCGCTTGAGTGTGGCTTAGAAGCCGTGATATAGCTAGCGGCGTCTAGGCTGAAGTAAAATTTAATTTATATAGCGTCAGGCTGAAGTAAAAACAGCTTCTGTAACGCCAGGGTAAAGCAAAAGATAGCTTCTAGCTTCTTAACACCAGGCTGGAGTGACCCGCGTTCTACATCTACTGTATCCATTGGTGACTTCTAGAAGTGTACTTCCAGTCAAAGCACACCTTTCTCGAGCTCTATCGTGCCTTCACAGAAGGTACATATCAGGTAGGCCCCTATAGAAAATACATATCCTTAATTGTCTCTGGTGAAAGTAGACACTCCGAATTCGGTTTCTACCACCACTTCACTACCAAGTATATAAATAAACCATTTAAATAAAAAAGTAGCTATAGGTATTTTGTGTTTCATTCCTTATTTTCATAATTGACTATGAATGACTAGTAGAGATCTTATCATGTACTTGCACCAGCTTGACCAGCCTTGAAATGGTTGCCGTGTACGATTAGAAATAATTACTTTCTACTGTAACGGTTTCAACTGTTAAACGCCAACTTGTTATGCCTTTTCCCTGTAGGCCCATAAAACAATTTATTGCTTCAGTATAAATATTCATATGCTTTCGCCTTGTTTCCATTATTCATAAACAATTGTTGTGCATTTGGATTAATCTTAGTTTCACGAATTGCGTTTCACTGTTGGAATACAGAGAGCTCAGACTTAGAAATTGACGTTGACTCTCCTTCAACCTTGTACGTGGAAGAGCACTATATTAAATACCCTGATACATACATACGTACATACATACAGATATACATGCATACAACGTACATACATTAGGACTATTTAAGACGCGGAAACGTTGCAATAGGTTTTACTGTTCCTGAACACGATTCCTGCTTATAAATAGCTTTTAGCTATGCACCTCAAGCCACTTTCTTGTTGCTTCTTTTGTAGCGAAACACTGTCTATCATGGTCACGACGAAACAGGCTGAGCTGCTTATAAAAACGCATGTTAACCAACAGGCTTGCATTATATATAAACTACATATGTTACATCAAGCAATATATTTTTGTACTTCGTGAAAAAGCACTAGAATATTACCGAAAATACTTCTATAGCGCCGCAATCTGCACTGCATCAATCGATGTTTGCTGTTAAGGAAAATCACATTGCTAAATCACAAATCATAGGACAGAAACATACGAGATCCATGACACCCCAAAACCCAGAGTAGGCCCCACTTGTGTTAATATCAATCCTCATATAAAAATTAAAATCTTGTCATTTCTTGTAGTCTACTTTCGGCAGATTATCTCCTACACGAACCCTTTAACGACGAGAGTGTACTAAAAGTGGCTGGGAAACCAATGCAGCTCGTCGTTAAAGTGTTTTAAAATAGGCCTATTAGTCTGTAAGTTCTGTGACTGTTTAGTAAATCATTTTTAGTAGTCATTTGCAAACTGACTTCCAGTGTAGGCACAAGTAAGTATGTATCAATACACTTGATATAGCGCCTTTTCTGACCTCACAAAAACGCATCTATCCAACTGATCTAACCAAGTGCGTTTTAAGACAGTTTCAAAATTTTTGCTGAAGACAGTTAAGTGCATCAGTACGAATGTGCAGCGGGAGTTGAAATACGTTTCTGAAGTGTATAATATACAGTTCTAATATTACTGTGTTGTCTGTTTTCTCGGGTATTAAGTTCCTCGTAAGTACGGTTGTCGTCTATTTGCCCATCCGTCATCAGTAACTCATAAGCAGTGGCGTTTCCTCCTTGGCTTCCATCGTAGTTCCGTCAAATGGAATGTTTCTCTTCGTTTCGAAGCTGAATTATACAAATTTAAATGCTAAGCACATACTCGTTGCTTCTGGCATATAGTCCTATATAATCTAGTGACTTCTATGGGACGTTGTCATAATGCACAAGGTATCAATCCATGCTGGCTTCAAGTGAAACTCTAGTCGAACTCATCATCTATTAGACAAGTCAGGTGGATATCTGATAAAGCAGAGAAACTAGAAATCAAGCTACGGTAACAAGCAAGCTGAAACAGATGAGTTTTAAGTTAAACGAGGAGAGTCAAGTTACTAATATTGTAGTAGTTTGTTAAACCTATTAAGTTTCCGCCTCAGCTGAACATTCATCAAAGCGAGTATTAAGATGATAATAAACTTTTAAATGTCTCTCACAGAGTCGAATGATCGTTCCGCCGAGGTTGAAACACAACTGCACAAAACCAGCGATATGAGAATTTAAACCTATTTTGCGTTAGTAGTTCTCAGTTTCACAAAAAGAAACATTCTTTGATTGGTTTCCACTTAACGTCGACCTTATCTAGAATTCTATGCATACATAATATCCTAAAACACACAGAAATATATATATATGTATATAGATATTGCTACAGATCAGTCCAGTCGCTCAAACTCCTGTTCCCAAATTTCTGAGCATATTTTGGACTACCCCCTACTCGACGCCTTCTGCGTCCTTTTTCTGGAACCTTGCTTCCTTCTGCGACTACCTAGCTCACAAGGTTTTCATTTGCTAAGCAGTCTATCCAGACTATTCATCGCTTATTCAACAGAAAATGCATTTCTTTATCAGCTTGTACCTATCCGGTTCTTCCGCTTTCGATATGAGTCTCTTACAGATCTATCGTTACGTCACTGTAGTAAGTTCTGTTTGAAATTCGCGGTGACTCTCCATCAACCTCGTCACTGAAGACCACGACGCACTGTAACTATCTTTTAATGGTCGACAGAGAACTACTAACACAAAATAGGTTTTAAATTCTCATGTCGTTGGTTTTCTGTAGTCGTCTTTCAACCTCGGTGGAATGATCATTCGACTCTGTGACCAGTTTAATTCTGGGCAGCTTCTACAAAAGTGTGTAACCTTATTAAGTCGTTTGTGACCACTACCTCTTTCCGTTACGTTTCATTTTAGCGTTAAGTTTGAACAAGATACATGAGGGAAAGTTCTTTATAAATCGAGGATAATTAATTTTCGCTGTTTCAAATACCTGCAATACTTGAGCCTGCAGGTGATGGACTTGAAACTGTTGTCGTGGAGCTGTACTGTAACTCTGGATTGCTTATTGAACGCAGCGCGTTTACTAGCTGTGTTGTGTTTGCACTTGTTGTTATTCGTGTTGAAGTAATTACGTTAACCGTGCATATTGAAGTGCTTGACAAAGCCAACATCCATTCATTATTAGTACATTTTTGTTACAATATTGTGATGCATTAGAGTAAATTCTCTTTTAATAAAACGGTATATAATTTAGCACTTAGACTCTTCCAATAACAGTGCAGTTCATTTGATACGACACTCATACGTCTATGAGACTTCAATATTACTATATCTGTCGACATTTTAAATCGACAACTCATTTAGAATCAGTTTCACCGATAGCATATTCAATCATTATACACTAGTTGCTCCATTTTAGTTATATTCAAACTGACGTGATGCAAATATCGATATTATCTTCCAACCGCATGTCTTACCCATTGTAAGCAGGCCAAGCATGTATCCGATGCTCAGTTTTTCTTTTGCGAATTTTCTATTGCCATTTCTGAAATTTTGCAAAATGTATTCTACAACATTTTGGCATGTTAAAATTAGCTAGTCGAACATTACAGCATGATTTACATAATTTTATGCTAATAGTGTTATGGGTTATTCTTAAAAATAATACGTCTGGTCACAAGATTGAGCTGAATCATCGTCTAAGTCACGCTTCAGTAATAATTATTATTACTTAAAGTAGGTAGTCGGGAAGGTTTTGCAAAACCAGCGAAATGCTCAGAGAAACGTTACCAATATTTAAATATATCGGAAATTTGATTTTAAACAGGCATTAAAGCAGAGACTAAGATTACTTAAAGCAGGAGCTCGGTTTAAGTTTTTTAAACAAGTTTAGGCCAACGTATAATTCGAAACGGATGTTAATCAGGGTATTACCATGTATTCAAGATGTATGCTGTAGACAAGACCGAATAATGAATGATAACTGAATATTGCAGACCTTTGCAAGGCCTACCTGATCACGTCGTACGTTTGTATTCGCCAGGCTTATACGATTCAAACAGCGCAGAGGAGCAATATATAATCCTAGTTTGCTCACATCAATGTAGATGTATTCGCTGATGCAACCATAGGGCTTCATGAGTGTTTCGGGCTTTTCTTTGGGCAAGCGAGGCTTTATACGCATTGAATCAAACACAAACACTGAGTAAAGATGGAGCAAACACAAACACTGAGGAAAGATGAAATTGTTTCAAAGAACTGGATTTCTAGACTTTCTTGGTCAGGAATAAAATTCTTAGCATGTCACTCGTTGCCGCACTTTCCTACATATAGTTTCCCATAAGCAATTCTTCGAAATATTAAAACTGTTTTATTTTGACCCACAGTTGCACACATTTTATTAATTAAGTAAAGCTTTAAGTCTAATCCGCTTACATGAATCTCCAGTGACTTAAGTTGTATAATACCTTTCTAATAACATTTCAAACTGCTGGATTGAAACATATAAACTAAGTTAGACTTAAGATTAATACTACAAATATATTTAAGATTAAAGAAAATGCTCGGATGAAGTTTCATGAAGTAGGAAATTGGTAACTGTAAACGACTTTCTGAATTTATATTTGTGCACGTTCATTCCGAATTATTACTATTCAATTATTAAACGTCAACATAATTATACTGACCAAGGATCAATCGATAGCGCAGAGCGGTAAAGAGTGAAGGACTTGCTCAAGGTTCCAACAGAGTTACCGCCTCTGGGAGGCTCAAGAGCGTACTGCCGAAATAAACGCAATTGATGTTGGTGCTTCAGTTATTTACATTTTAATTGAACTGTTTTTTTGTGTGGTGTTACCCTTCAGAAATAACTGTGACAGTAAGTTAACATTTAAACAGCGCTTGAGAAATATTTTCTAATTCTCTATAAATACCACGGTCAATCAGAAAATTCTTGTTGTTCAGCGTTGATAACTTCGTTGATATGTGAAGCAAACAACATATTAACATGTTAACTGGAGACAAATTTATTTGACTGGAACATAACGTATCGATGGCGGTAAATTAGTTTTGTTATTTTATTTGATGTGCAATATTGTAAGTTAAATTCTTTATTCCACATAGCTTTTTGGATTTCATAGACACATTTAAATGCTACTGACTAAGCTTAAATATAAAACTAAGTGCTTCAAATGTGCAATTCTAATAATTATTAGAGTCATCCCCTAACTTCATGGCAAAACTAGCAGGCCAAACAGGTATTCTATAGTTGTTATTGATATAGAGTTTTGGAAAATATTCGTTAGATATAGATTTTACTTATAAGATCAATTGTTCGAAAGTTGACATTTAAAAATGGAGTTGCCATACATTTTCCGTTAGAAACTAATGAATAACTGTTAAACTGAAGTAGTTCTTGCCGTTAACGATTTGAAGCTGACCATCGTGTAGAGCATTAGTGGGTCATATTCACTGTTTCACATTTGTGTTTGTGTTACAGTTATCAAAAGTTTCTTAAACTTTAAAATTTTGCATTAGTTATATACAATGTCAGAGATATACTTCTCTGAAGATGTCTGTTGAAATATGCTTGCAATAAATCTATATTAATAAAGCGACAATTCTGTGTGTGTGTGTGTCTGTTTGACCGGGCTTAACTTCTACAATTTTGCACCTTTTCACTCGAAACCTTCACTGCTGTGTCGGTCTCGGCATGGGACACCCAGTGGAGGAGTTTGCGCCCCCCGTTTTCACCGCTACCATGGTGAAAAACGGCCAAAACATCGCCCCAAGCGATAGGAAAATTACCGTCCCTCCAGTGACATTAGGCTTACTGCATTGGATGCAGTCCCTGCAGTGACATTAGAATTACTGCATTGGATGCATGCTCGTCTAACAAACATCGAAGATAAATTTATTGTTGGTAAGTCAATTTAGTTTTTCAGATTTCTACTGGAAACCTTCACTTAACTATAATTGATTTCTTGCAAACAGCGGAGGGCTTCGCGTACCCCGTTTTCACCGCTTTCATGGTGTCCAGGGCTAGAAATTAATTATAGCACAATGACGTTATACCTAAATATAACACCAGGGATGCCTACGGAAGATTTGTTTGCATTTCGGCGTCTGTTTCACGCCGATGCATTTCTACAATTTTGGAGCTTATGTTCGTAAGTAGTACGTCGATTTCCAAAAGACTGCGAAGCAGTCGCCGCCAGAGGGCGACTGCGAAGCAGTCAGTCCACGTCAGAGGTCTCTAGACGCGAGAAGGCGTATACAAGACTGCGAAGCAGTCTCCGCTGTACGCCAGAAAGCGTCTACAAGACTGCCAAGCAGTCTCCCCCACAGGTCGCCTAAATTTCTTCCTTATTCGCTACACGGCTTGAAACTTATACCTAAATTTTTTCCTTATTCACAGGGCGACTGCGAAGCAGTCAGTCCACGGCAGAGGTCGGTAGACGCCAGAAGGCGTATACAAGACTGCGAAGCAGTCTCCGCTGTACGCCAGAAGGCGTACACAGGTCGCCTAAATTTCTTCCTTATTCGCTACACGGATTGAAACTTATACCTAAATTTTGTCCTTATTCACAGGGCGACTGCGAAGCAGTCAGTCCACGGCATAGGTCGGTAGACGCCAGAAGGCGTATACAAGACTGCGAAGCAGTCTCCGCTGTACGCCAGAAGGCGTACACAAGACTGCGAAGCAGTCTCCCCACAGGTCGCCTAAATTTATTCCTTATTCGCTACACGGATTTAAACTTTTACCTAAATGTGTTGCTTATTTGCTACAGGGATTGAAACTTATAACCCCGGGCAACGCCGGGTAAACCAGCTAGTAAGTAATAAATGATTACCTTAACTTACATTACCTGGTCTTACCTTCCTTTACCTTGCCCGATTTTACATGCGCAATATAAAGTGTAGTATGTACAAGCGTGACTATGTTTTTAAAATATGTATGTGGTTCTTTGACGTGGTTTCATCAACTGTATTTGTGTTCACTCATGCGTATTATATTAAAGCCTCGTCTGCAGTTGGCCTACAGGTCAGATGCAGGCAAATTCAAAGCCATTGCAGATTTTATTACTTTTAAGTATATGTAGCTGAAAAGAAGACTTTAATATGTTGCTGCTTAAGGCATTTGAAACGTAGTAGACGGAACTTTTAAGTACATAGCATTCGCTGTGCAGAACTTCCAGCTATCAACGTGTAGCTTACGCTGTTTCGCATTTGTTATTTGTGTTGTAGGCCTATAACCGTTAACACTCATTCTTAAACAGCGAAGTGTTTGCATTATATTATACAATACCATTGCTACTATCCTGTGAACGTCTGGTGAAAGAAGCTTGTATTACATAAGAGGTCACATTACCAGTACCTTACATTATCTGGCCTTACGGTGCCCTTACCTTACCATTTTTAGCTGTTATATTAATACGCATGAATCAAAATACTGTTTACAAACGTCGCATTCTCATCGTTTGCGGCCAGTGTCATGTAAAACCATGTAAAAATGAAAGATGTTTGTAAATAGTGGTTCGAGTAATTTTTGCATTTGGAACGCTGATAGTTGATCCGGTTTCTGCCACATTGTCGACACAAGCATAATGTAATACAATGTAGATAAAAGCGAATTTGCAAGTAGTTGTCAAGAGTATTTCTATAAATCTACAACATTTTCTAATTCATCAAAGGATTTACTTATATATATTTTTTTATCAACCTTGGTGCTTCATGTTTATATTCAATCGAGGCAATTTTAGTTAAATGTGCTATTGCCTTTTGAAGTAATTTCTTCAAGAAAGCCTGAACTTTATTACGAGTGACCATGCAGCTTTTCACCTGAAGAATTCATGGCTCCTTCCATAAATGCCCATTAAGGAGATTTCAGAGTCGGTGATACAGAAATTATAAAAACAGATAAGCATGATGGTCATATCGTCCGCCTTAACGAATATTTCTTACTTATTTGTGCAGAAGAATAGTGGTTTGAATGCTGGACTGTAAACCGAGAGGTCGTGGGTTCATAGTCCTTAATGGTAAGATGCTTCGAGATTCCTGTCCTACCTGTACCACAGTACCACCTAGCAACTCAAATATACTGAGTACACGGATCTTAAACTGTCGATTTGAAGATCTTGAGACGACCACCCGCCTTCATATACCACGGCTAAGAAAAATTAAATCGCTAACACATCATACCCATCGGCTACTTCTCATGATGCAATATCATCCAACCGTACATCTTGCCCATTGTAAGCAAGCAAAACAATGTCCGAAGATCAGTTTTCCTTTTATAAATTTTCTATTGGCCTACTAGTTGAGAAATTTTTCAAAATGTATTCCAGAATATGTTTACATTGGGAAGCAGCTCGACCAACCAGACTGCATGATTTACATGTGTCAATATAGTGGGACGCGATGGTGTAGTGATATGTTCTGTGCCTTGTAACCGTGGGGTCGCAGGTATCGAATCTACCTCAAGCTACTGCGTAGCGACCTTGGACAAGTTGCTCACACAGAATTGTCTGTGAGGAACGCAACGGGAAACCACCTCACTCATCTCATAACCAGGTGGCATAAAGTCAATGAACCTGCCTTCGGGCAGAGAACTCATCATCATCAATATAGTGTTATAGGTTATTCTTAAAACACGTATAGTGGCGAGCAGGAGCTGAATCATGAGCTAAGTCAATAAGGTCACGTTCCCGTAATTACTACTTAATGAAAAGTTTTGCACGGCCAGCGAACTACGACTTCAGATAATGTTTCGACAATTTGAGTTTGCAAAGGCATTAGAGCAGAGATTAATATTACTAAAAGCATAAGCTCGGTTTCGGCAGCTAACAAGTATAGGCCAACGAATACAAAACGAGTACGGTGTTAATCAGGGTGTGACCATGTCTGCAAATTGTATTCAGTAGACGAGGCAGAATGATAAATGAAAACTTAAAATCTCAGACCTATTGAAGGCCTACATGATTGTGTCATACGTTTCAACGTTTGTATGCGGCAGGCTTACTCGATTCAAGCAGGGCATAGGTGCAATATACAGTCATAGTTCGCTCACGCCAAAGTGGATGTATTAGCAGATACAACCACATAAATAGTCTATAAGGCTTCATGAATGTACCGGTCTTTTTCCCAGTCAAGGCGGGGCTCAATATACATTGAATTATCTGTTTCAGTAAACATAAGCATTGACGAAAGATGAAATTGTTGCAAAGAACTGGATTTCTCTACTTTCTTGGTCAGTGATAAAATACTTAGCATGTCACTCGTTACCGCACTTTCCTGCATATATATATATATATAGTTTCCAATTAGCAATTCTTCAGAATATTAAAACTGCATTATGTTGACCGACATGTGCACATATTTATGAGTTCAGTAAAGCTTTATCTCTACCCAACGTAGGTTCATAATGCAGAAAATGGTAACTATAAACGAATTTCTGAATTTACGTTTTGTGCATTTTATGATGTATTACAATCATTCATTTATTAAGCGCCGCTGTGAAAATTGACCATAGCGATAGAGCTGAGCAACTGTGAGTGAAGGACTTTCTCAAGCTCCCTAAATAGTAACCGCCTCTGTGAGGCTAGAATGCATGCTCTCCTCGTTTCAAGGCGATCGCTCTAACCAATTGGCTATTGTGACCCACTTGCTGCAAATGAATTTTCAATGAATTAACATAAAGAAGTGTACTTTTAGCAATTTCAGCGCAATGGTCAGACACAGTCGTTCCATGTTCTGCTTATGTTCAATCACGTTTTGGTGGCTATTTATTTTCAATGCCTGGTTTCAATGATCAAGAAAGGCGGGCTCAAGCTAACGCTCATATCTGGTGTACTGGAAATCAGAGTAAACTGTTGGAGATCACAACTGATAGCATTCAACGCTCGGTTGTGTCGTTCATTAATGACGCTATAAGTCAGAACCAGATGACTGGAAATACTGTAGTAACTAATGGAAAGCGATTCAGTTCGGCATTCACTTGGGTGAATGGAAATGCCTTCAGTAAGTTGTTTCTCACCTTGCTGCTCATGATCTAAATGTGTGTCAGATAGGCCTACAATGCTCAGGCGATTTCAGTTTTGCTATAGAACATAGTTACTTAACTCTTTAGCCAATGTTTCGACATTCATTATATTGCTATATATTGATGATTACACTATGAATTCGATCAGCAGCGAACTATGACTTATGTAACAATGATTTGTGCTTTTTACACTAAAAACATCAACGTATTTTTTACTAATTTTATTCGCTTTTCGCAATTAGTACATCAGATGATGGACAGGAGGAAAAACTAATTTTAGTGTAGTAATTGAATTTCACTCGTATGAATTGAGCGATTTCAAACCGACAAGTAATGATTGTGATTATTGTTTTTCGTAACTAAAATGATTTTAAATACCATCAAAGGCTACAGTATTTGTTCAAGGGTATAAGCTCCGATCAATCAAAGGCATTTTAGCTACTAAGATTCATGTTGAATCATTCGGGTCACTTTGTATGAAGGTTCTAGCCTACTCTTGAAGGGACAGGACCCAGGTTATTTTCTACGTTACGGATATCTAAACTCGTCTCAAAGTGGCTTTGAATTCATCGCTGATACGCCAACGGTTAAAAGAAGCTACATCTGCGAAGGTAACTTCAGTTGTTTAAACTCGTTTTCAGTATTACCGTAAAAACAGAAGTTGAAAAGTTGCAACCTGTCAAATGCCAAATATTTATATAAAGATGACCAGACGCCACGAATCTTCGGGTCATCCTAAATTATGCAGTGTTCAATTACTGAATTTCTGCTCATTGGACATTTCCTTCATTTTGGCGAAAGTCACATTGCCAATAATTTAATTGAAAATACAGCTTTAAATATTAATTTTGTTTCCCAAGCTGAAAGACAACAGCAGAACAAGCAACACAGTTTTACCTGAAATCTATGTCTGAAGATGTAACTCCCTTTGAAATGAAATTCTTTTTGAAACACAGGTTCATCTTTGTGTAACGATGGGTTTAAATCAAATGGACGATGCTACAAAAGTAGCAGCGAGACATTGTCTTGGTATGAGGCACGAAATCGATGTATAGCTGCAGGTGGAGATTTGGCTTCCTTCGACTTCATCATTGATAATAAAGGATTCAGCGCTTTGAACGGTTCTGGGTGGAATCAACAATCTTCTTACTGGATTGGACTTCAACGTCTAAAGTGGACGTGGCAAGGCTCAAGTAAATATGTTCGTCTATAATTCATCTACTCAGTGTGTATTTGAGTGAAACGGAATATAAATAATAATGGTCACAGCATCAGTTCATTGTAACTGATGAAAATTATCTGGTGCCTTCTGATCTACTGGACCGCCATCGCGAAGCAATCTCCCGTGTCATTCAATTACTGTTGCCTTTGGGTTTAACAGCAGAAATTTGCAATTATAATCTAGAAAGGCATTTTTTAGATAGCTCTGATGGTGTGGTGCAATACTCTTTTGTGTTGTAAAGTACTAAAAATTGCCCTATATATGACGTGTCTTAATACATACATACACATTTGTATCTTAAGTTGCATTTGTTTCTTACTTTTCCAACTAAGTTTAAATATGCAAAGAACTTAATGCCACACTCATGCACAAATGATTGCTGTCTTTATGGCCTCTGAATAAGTGTGAAACAAAAATGGGCATCATTTCCCAATTAATAGTTTAGTCCTCATTTCTCACTCTAGTTGTTACAAGTAAAGATGAAAATCTTTGTACATCAAGCGTTTTGACTTTTCATCCTCCTTCATTCATTCATTCGTTTGTTTGTCTAGAGCTTATTAATCTTGTCTTCTATGGAAAATGTAGTAAATTCATAAGCGAGATCAACCATGTGATATCCTCGCTCGGTTGGGGTGCTTCCTTATTTCTCAGGCTTTAATGGAAAACCTTCGGTTACTAGATTAACATCTGAGTGTCAAGAAATTCAGCAAGTCGTTACTTGTGATTATTCGTAGAATCTGATGTAAGATACAGTCAGTGGTCCGGTGGTCATCCCGACTTAATAACCGACCCGTATAAGGAATGCCTTTGTCTTAACCCAAATAATCCAACTTATGACTGGAAATGGATCGAATGTGACTGCAGCCAAACATATCAGTTCGTGTGCATAACAGGTACATTCATTATATATTCTATAAAAGAATCAAATCGCCACCTAGATTATTTGCTGCTACAGGAATAAACTGTTAACAATTTCAAATCCCTCCTTTAATGACATTTATGGGCATCCTGTTTCTGCTAACTTAATGGTAAAAGACAAACATTGTCAAACGAAAAACTATACGATCGCGATCTTATATAGTTCTAGTTGCCTTTTCCGAATATGAACTTCTGAACATAATTTCGGAAAGTTAAATATAATTGTTAAATAGCAAAATTCACAAAAATATGCAAATCATTTCTTCTGAGAATTACAGAATGAAATACTAGTTCATTACATTTTATATTTTAGGCATTATTTGCAAAAATATATTTTTACACAACTTTACTACATGACTTTTGTGTTCGAAATGCGACAGAAACAGAATCAACTAGCAGGCCTACATCAAGCACATCAGTTAGCACGGCTAACGTAATAACTTCAACACGAATAACAACAAGTGTAACCACAACACAGTCAGTAAACTCGCCGCCTTCAATTAGGAATCCCGAGTACAGCTCTACAACAGTTTCAAGTCCATCACCTGGGAGTTCAAGTTTTTCCACAAAACAGCCAGTAAACTCGCCGCCTTCAATTAGGAATCCCGAGTACAGCTCTACAACAGTTTCAAGTCCATCACCTGGGAGTTCAAGTTTTTCCACAAAACAGCCAGTAGATTCGCCGCCTTCAATTAGGAATCCCGAGTACATCTCTACGACAACAGTTTCAAGTCCATCACCTGCGAGTACAAGTGTTTCTGCAGGCTTTAGTATAGCAGGTATTTGAAACAGCGAATTAATCCTAGATTTTAAGGAACCTTACCTCGTATATCACTCCCGAAACTTGACATTAAAATAGAAAGTAAAGAAAGAGGTAAAGGTGACGGACTCATTAAACACTTTTGTAGAAAGTGCTCGGAATACTGGTCACACAGTCGAAGGATCATTCCAGTGAGGCTCAAATACAATCACAGAAATCCCGCAACAGGACATTTTAAGACCTGTTATGTGTTAGTAGTTCTTTGTCGACCATTGAAAGATAGTGCCCTGGATGGTCACCATGCGGCGTGCACTTCCACGGACGATCACTCAGTCTACTACAACCCAGCCTAATATTGCTTAACTCACTGCACCCGTTAGCTTCACTTTAACAAAACCAAGTTATTACTCAAGTGCTGGAAAATTGTTAAAAATATATTTACTTGTATTAGCACTAATTCCTCTGAAATGATTAATAAAACTACTTTACATTTTCGCTTATTTATGCAGATTATAAGCTCCCCATTGGTTTGGCTGCTGGCCTGGGAGGAGCCGCATTATTCGCTACCATCGTCGTTATCGTAATCGTTGTGGTCAGAAGAAAAGGATGTCGTAGGTCTGTTTAAAACAATCCCAATCTCTAAAAACACTTTAAAGCGCCATTTGAAAGCTAAGAACAACACACTGGATTATTGACGAGCGTTGGATTGGGTCAAACGAGTTGTCCAGACATAACTTACAAAGAATATATTCGGTTACCAGTAGTCCAGACAGAGGAGGAAAGAGAATGAGGAGCTGTTACATTCGGTTGTGTTTAAACTGAAAGATATGGAATGCAGCGGATTTGATGGACTAAGATAACATTTCTTGAAGACATGACACTTTGACTTGAATCGAAAACCCGAGAAATGATATACTGAAAGCTTAAGACAAATGATGCAAATAATACTGTGATGAAATATACATAGGAAATATAAAAATGTGAGTTTCATGATGTAATGGTGAAAAGTTGCCTTAACAATGTATCCTCTTTTATCTCTGTAGATGCGATCTACCAATTTAAAATTACAATTAAAATTTAATTCTTATAGGTATTTAAGCCTAACAATAAACTGTATCATGGAGATTTGAGTACCTAGGAGTATCTTCGGGATGTGGAGTATCTTTGATCATAAATATACATGCTATTATGCATGTTTCTAAACACCTAGGCCCTATATAGCGCATTTACCACGAAAGGCGCATAGATACTCACTACTCAGTCATAAAAAGTATCACTTCCGTTCAAAATTACAGCTGCAATTATACGATTTTGAATTTTTTTTACTGAAGTTGGCCTATTTCATTTTCATGTTTAAGAAAACCTGTACTTCCGAAGCCGTCTTCTGATCCTCCTGATGTAACTCCAGAATCCTATTACCCAACAGTCGTGAAAAACACGGAATACGATATTTCGGTAATGGATGTCGATAGCATTCTAATTCCACCACCAATTGAGTATGCTGATCTGAATATAGTTACAGTCTCACAGTCTCCAGATGATCGAAACCAAACAGTTGTCTAACACAAAGCAGCCATATTGCTGACACTTCAAGTGACAAGAATGAAATGATGCATTTCACCGTTACGTTAGGCCTACATAAGGAACTGTACGCGGAGGTTAAGATTAATTAGAATGCATTAACACTAACACTGTGCATGAAGTAAAATGACCACACATCGTAATTTTTACTGTACCCCTTATCGTATCTGTACATGTTCATGGCGCTTATTAGAGAAAACTCGTCGGTTCTGTTCCCGAACTTGCAAGACAAAAGGTTGTTGAGTTGCATGATTTTTAAAACTGGCGAAATAAACTCAATTCGTGTCGGATTGTCGGTGCTTCATTAATAGTTACGTTTAGGTTAAACTGTTTGCGCACTGTTGTCTGGTATACCCTTCAGAAATAGCTGTGACTTAAGTTAATATTTATTTAGCGCTTGAGCTTTACATTTGAAATTCTAATGATTCCGACGGTCAATCAGATAGAAAAGTGTGGTTGTTCAGCTTTGATAACCTTGCTGAACTTTGAAGCAAATCACATATTAAACAACCATGGAGACAAATTTGCTTGACTGGAACATAGTTCTTCTTTTGAGGCTAGTAATGTTTGTTATTCTATTTGCTTGCAACGTTATTAGCTAAATTCTTTATTTCAGAAAGCTATTTGGACTTCATAGACATGTGTAAATACATTTGATTAAGTTTGGATATAAAACTGAGTGCTCCTAATGTGCAATTCTTATATTAGAGTTAACCCTTCAGCTTCATAGCATAACCGTTAATAGATATATTGATACAAAGTTTGTAAAAGTGTCTTTAGATATACAGTTGTGGCCAATTCATTGGAAACTTCTACAAGATAAGACTACATGTAAACTTCTACAAGATAAGACTTTTCCTGTGGTAAAATTATCTTTACTGAGCAAATTGAGCTTGTACTTCATTATAAAACTAAAGTAAGATAGTTAGCATACAAAACAGTACCACAAATTGAAGTGCAACAGATATTTTGAGATATTACAATAAAATAAAGATAAAAATATAAAGATATAATAAAGATATAATCAATAAAAATTTCTAAAATAATGTACCATATTATTATTCTTTCCTTACTTATTAAATTACCCGTTTTGTAGTCGAACTCAGCAAACGCATTGTTAAAAAACTGCGAAAAATTCGAACAAAATAGTCACAAGAAGAATGTACAAATACAGAAATAAACGCATTTTTTACCTGTTCAGGAATCAATAATTAATTACTGAGAAATGAGTTAATATTTCTTTGTTTACGGCTTTTTCGTAATAAAATACAGCCGGATGTTCATTGAATATGTGTAGGAGTGTTTCTAAAACTTATTTGGATTTTACATTGTATAATTTTATAGCGCCATAGCCTAATAACAGTCAGCCATAGAACTAAAAACCGTCAAACACGGAAGTTTCCATTCAATTGGCCACTAGTGTAGATTTTTCTTAATTATCATTTATTTGAAAATCGACATTTAAAAATACAGGTAGGGGCTACATTTTCTGTTTGAAACGAAAGACTTACTGTTAAACTGAAGTAGTTATCGTCGTGAGCGATTTGATGCTGACCATTGTCTAGAGCATTCGTGGGTCATTTTCACTGTTTCACATTTTTTATTTGTATTTGTATAACCGCTAGCAATTATCCCTAAACTTTGCATTAATTATATACCATGCCAGGGCTGCTCCTCTGAAGATGTCTGAGATGCTTGCAATAAATAAATGAGTGATAAATGATTACCTTACTTTACCTTACCTTACCTGGTCTTACCTTACTTTACCTTGCCCTATTTTACGTGCGCAATATTAGGCGTAGTATGTACAGGCGTGACAATCTACTTAGAACATGTAGGCCTATATGGTTCTTTGGCATGTATTAATCCATTGTTATATGTGTTCGCTCATGCGTATTATATCAAGGCCTATTCGCATGCAATAGGCTTACAGGTCAGATGTAGTCCCAATTCCAAAACCACTGGCAGTTTTTTAAATACGTGTAGCACAAAAGAAGACTTTAATATGTTGCCGCTTAAAGCATTTGAAACGCAATAGGCAGAACTTTTAAGCACATAGTATTCGCTGTGAAAGGTTTCTAGCAATGTGTAGAGTTTTCACTGTGTCACATTATTTTGTTTTGTTGTTGTTGGTGCATAACCGGTAGCAGTCTTGCTTAAGCAGAGACTAGCACTTATATCAAACCATACATGGGTTACTCTCCTGAAGACGTCTAATGAAAGATGCCTGTAATAAATAAGAGATTGTCTTACCTTATATTATCTGGCCTTACCTTACTATACTTTATTTTACAATACCCCTCACCTTACCATACATTACCTGGCCCTTATTTAGCCTTTGCTCAGCTTAGCTTACCTTGCTACCTTACCTTACAATACCATATCTTACCCAGCATGTACATACTCAAGATTAGGCGTGGTATGTATAAGCACGAGAATCTACTTAACACATGTATACGTCATACGTGGATATCTGGAGTGGTCTAACCCATCCTATTTGCGTTTGCTGAATGATATCACACAAAGGTCTCTTTGCATCCAATTGTTCAGATGCAGTCCCAGTTCGAAACCGCTGACACTTCTATTATTCTAAAATACATGCGACTCAAACGAATTCTCTGTAGAGTATTGCTTGAGTGTTCTGTGAAATGTAACAGGTGGACGATCGAAGCATTTACAGCAAAGACGCCAAGAGGTACAGTCAATGTTTATTTATAGCGTTCTCGTGCTTAACAGAACCTACACTGCCTCAAGCTCTGAAGCGGTTGCAACCCTCCTACATAACCCCAAGTCTTTAGTCATAGTCGAATGCACAGCAGTGATGCAAGAGTATTAACACGACGCTGCCAGTCGTTGCCGAGCACCCTCATTATGCTTGCTAATGCCTTTACGACATTCATAAGACGCACGGTCACGCAACTGTGAGACTCTCAGGCACGGGAGAGTCAGCCGGCAGAGAGATCAAATTTGTTTAACCTGATTTTCTAAGTACGATCAGGTTGTGATACAGTTAGGTAGAGGTTGCCATTAGGTTCTTTGAAATAAGTGTCACTGTAATCTTTAAGCACAGTTTTCTTTCGTGTATTAGCGAGAGTTTACGAGATAGGAGATATCCTATGTCAAGATGACAACATATCTGACCATTGCAATATGTGAGTATGAGTCTTGAAACCGATATTTTAGAGAGAAAGTTATAAATCAAACCGCACTCGATTTCAATTTAATGGAAACTTATTTAGGCTATTGATTTTGCATGTTACCAACCAAAATGCTGTGCAATTGATGCTTAAAGAGTTACTCAAAACAGTGCATTTGTTTTTTTTAGTTTAAATTTAACATTTTTTATCATATCTTCATCTTCAATGTGCTGCCATCTATGAGTCCACGAATCCATCGAGGATATTCTTCTACGTTCCCCTTCATGTCCTAATCATTCGGCCTCTTTCACAGTTTTAAAACTCATCTCCTTCAAATTTCTTATCCACTATAATATGCTGCATTGTCTTACGGACTGATCTTCTGGATATTGACCTAAATACGGCTTGGTTTTGGTGTGCCATCAGTTGATGCCTTCTGCACTAGACACCGGTGCAATGGAAGTTACTAATTTGAATTTCAATAGTCTGATACAATTATATTAATTTCCATGATTACTATAAAAAAGAGCGCTTTTGAGAAGTGTTAAAATGCGATATAGGCCTACTAAGTAGCCTAAACTGATACACGGTACTGATCTACATGCAGAGTTCATAGTTGACACCGTGTAAATTGCAGGTTTAACCTTGTTGCCAGCAACACAACAACAGTTCCAACAATACGAACGTTACTGCCCAACAGGGCAACACTGCTACATAACCTCGAGCCTTAAGTCATGGTCAAACGCACAGCAGTGGTGCAAGAGCATAAACGCAACGCTGCCAATCGTCGATGACCTGGAGAAGCAAGCTGCCTTGGTCGAAGCAATGGAAAGCATGGGATTAACCGATGTCTGGATCGGTGCAATAGCGGTCTACGACGACTGGACCTGGGTCGATGGCACAAAATATGGCAACAACGTTTCACAGTCAATGACGACGGGTAAACATATATGCTATGCAACCAACGTAAGGTAAGGCATGGTTGAGTACAGAAAGGTAAGTTAAAGGTAAATAGAGGTAATGTAAAGGAGGGTTGTGTGAAGTTAGATGAAGTAAGATAATGATAATTTATTGTGTCGCTTGTAACATTTATTTCTATTTATTTCTTTTAAGGAATCTTCATGTTCTCGTCTTTAAGCGGGAATTGAACCTCTGAACTCTGGTCAGACAGTCCACCACGATGACCACTGGACTCTCGCATAAGCAAACTGAGACTGATTCTTAACCAATATAGCTCAACGCAGTCGTACCTAATCTAATATCCGTGTTTAATTTAATTCATTCATTAAGAGAATTTATACAGATGATCAGAGGCTCTACCAGCCCAGCTAAGGCAAAATAGAACAACTTTTAAGTTCCTGGTTAAAAGGATACGCAGATCTAAAGGGAGAACCTATTCAATGTAAATAGGCACAGAGTCACATTACCGTAAATTCCAAGCATATATGCAGGAGTCAAGTCGGTTCAAAGAAAGGGTAACTCCACTACTTACGAACAGCTAATTAAATTTTTCAGAAAAGGCACTATATGAATAGAAAAAAACCAGAAACATGCATTCCTTATAATAGTGTAATGTCTGGTTTTGTCAGGAGATTTTGTAGCTGGTTTGTTTACGCATCCTTGGTATATGTCTGGTCTAATTGAGCCACGTGGATCGCCTGCAATCAACTCTGGACTTTTCATATGTCAATATACAAATCAAGGCAAGTTGTAGATTTTAAATTATGCAATCACCTGACCTAGTGTTACCTAATTTCTTCCATAGCGCCGTTCTCTTAATGACAAAGACATCTATTGATGGTTGGCTGAAGTGTTAATCGCAGTCAAAAGTCGCAACCCACTGGAAAAGTCAGTTTGAAATAACTTCGATAGGTAAGAGAAACCTGACGCCAGGCTACGGTGGATATGCAGTGTGTCTAAAAAGTTATACCTACTTAATGCATAGGAACCTTTGTCTCCTCTGTGTGCTAAAGATTTCACTTGCTCGTTCGTCCATTCTTTACACGCTTCTGTAGAAATTCCTAAGAAGCATAGCAGTAAAGGTAACGTATGTGCTTTTACGCCTCTATAGAAAGTCTTCGGAAGCATAAAGGTTAAGGAAGGAGACTTAACTCGTTTTTATAGAAACTCCCAATGACTGTCATTATCCTGCGCATGAGTTTAAATTTTGAATTGGATGCGCTGGGGAACAGGAAGCCAGTGAAGAGCACTGGTGTAAACTTGTCCAAAGTGTTAGGGGGGATTTGGTGAATTATTCTACACTTGTTGCATTAAATGTACAGTCTATCTCAATTATTGGGGGCGGCACTTGCCCCGGGTCCTCCCAGAGTATACGCCTATGGTGAAGAGTATCCCGAATGAAAGCAGATCTTTGGGGCAACCTCGGCGACCACCTATAAGGCGGGTAGCAGCGTTAAGTATTGACTGAAGCTTGAAACGATTTAATGAAGAGAGACCAGCATAGATGGAGGTAGACAGACAGACGGCGACTGCAGGTGACCTAGGCCTAAGTATTTGTTGAGGAATCAGAAATGCGCTGTTTTCAGTTATTTAGTTGCCGTAGGTTCTGCAGACATTTATTTCAAATAGTAGTAACAGCTTCAGCTGATGAATATGAGTAATTCAATTCTGCCTTAAGTAGCAACGCATCTTAAGTGATCAAAAATGTTTTGACAACAGAAGCTTGCAACGAAACAGAATTCCGATCCGTTGCCACGGAGAACAGTTGCTACGTTCTGTATCACGACTCACTGCCGTGGTTCTCCGCGAGAAATCACTGCCTGGAAAATGGAGGCGACTTGGCAACGTTTCACAACTTATCGGACGCCATTGCTTTGCTGGATTACATGCAACAATTGCATTGGGTTGGACTGAGAAAGAGGTGGTGGAACTGGCATAACGCAGGTACAGAATGTCTGTGATCCTAATTCTGTTAGCAACCTCTACCTCGCATATTCTGTGCGCGGTAACTCTTTAAAACGCCTATTCTAGAAAAATAATCTGTAAATTGATCATTCGTTCAGTAGGCTAAATTGTAATTTTAATTGAACATTTATATAGCGCCGCTATTGAGAGGCTACTGCTTCTGAGTAGATAACCTTGAAGAGACGCTATTATTACAGAAGTTTTATATGGCGCCCCCTCAAGGTTATCTACTCAGTTTACTCAGGAGCTATATAAATTCTCCATATGAGAAGAGGAGATCTCTACGCCAGCCTATATGATGTAAAATGTCCATAAGAGCTAGGATTACATCAGTTAGCAGTGTGTTGATCATATTTGTTCAGTAGGACTAAATATTTGTGTGTGATTCCAGTGACTGACATGTGGCAGGAAGTTCTGTTTACCCAATGGACCTGGAATGAGCCAAGCAATACGAACGGTTTTGATTGCGTCAGCACCACTCCCTATGGTTGGAAGGAAACCAACTGCACACAGAAGTTAGCCTTCATCTGCCAGCAACAAGGTTAGTGCAACGAACAATGCTAACTCTCATAACACTGACGCTAGCTAAGAGGGCGCCTTTAAATACTCACATTACACTATTTTTTTCCAGTTGTTTATGTTGCATCATTATGGATGTAATTATGTAAGCAAGTCTGTACGTGCGCACCTAAGATGCTCTTCATACATGGTTGAGGCACTTGATTAAGAGCCTGTTTGAGTGGAGCCAATAGGTTTCTCACCCAGACAATATTATTTAGCGCATTATAAGAATTTCTATGTATTTACTATATCTTAGATTTCTTGGCAAGATGCCATATGAAAATTAATTTGAGCAGTTCAATTCACAAGTGTTTATGATCGGCCTATGTTAAACTGTAAGTGGTTTGTTTCGTTGACTTGTAGCCAATGTCTTCTTGCCCGACAACAATCCGACCGTGTCTTCAAATAATCAAAGCGAATCTTCCGCGCAAATTGGCTCATGCAAAAGTGGGCATCTTCGTTCATTTTCTTTCTTCTAAAGTAAAGTTAGAGGGGCTCTATAAAAATTTTGATTGATTGATTGATTAACTGATTGAAAGTTCGATGCCCCACAGCGGATAATAGGAGAGGCGTTCTACTCCACTTTACAGACTCTTAAGGTGGTATTGGACGAACCCTGAGATCCTGGACAGGAGGCCAGCGCATCGCAGGACATGGCGTTTACGATTAAGATTACGTCGCAACCAAATTTTATTGCTTCGTGAAAGAGACATGTGTTCACGAACAACTTGTGCAGAATCGCTACACGTTTCTCGAACCTGCAAGTGTTGGATTATACACGACCGTATTGCATATTTCTTCAAAGCCTACTAATTAAGAAAATAATGTTATTTCAATAGGCCTGTAAGTTAATTTTAACAATTCATATTTGTCAGTAATACAATTAGTTAAAATAGTCAATTGTCAAAACAGTTTTTCTTACTTGTCGTCGCTGCTAGATTATGCCTGGTCTGCTGCAATAGTCTATCAGTTTTGTCTCTATTTTTTTCAATATAGTTCAGAAAGACATAGGGCCTAGCAAGTGTACGCACAATTTTGCACCTAGCGTTCTTGTTTTACAGACGTTGGTGTTGCTGCTGGTCTTGGGGTCGGCATACCTCTGATAGTAATCGCAGCCGTAATCATTGTGGTTATCATCAAGAGAGACAAACTGAGGTGGGTTAATGTTAGCATTGCATTTTCTCATTTCACACTACAACACATTTTATTACCTCACATTAGACCTATCCCAAAAAGCAACGTATGTTGGACACAGGTATCTAGACATCGAGGCAGGTAAGTAGGAAGGTAGGTAGGTAGCTTCTTAGTTATATTAAATTACAATATTACCTTCCAATCTACCTACCTATCTACCTGCCTGTCCAGCTGCCCACTTCGGCTAGCTGCCTACTTAGCTGTTTACCTGCATATGTAGGTATGCAGCTAGACAGTTAGGTAAGTAGATAAATAGGGAGATACGACACTATATTCGGGTAAATGAGCCAGTAAGTGTCGGTAGTTTGAAAAAATCGAACTGGTGCTGTTTCTCGATTAATCAAAACTAAAGTACAACCTAGAAACCTTCAAACTAAACTAACAGCACATTGATTAGCATCCAGAAGATCAGTTCGCAAGACTATTTAGCCTTCAGACAAATTAATTAAACATCAAGCCAAACACCTGGAGACTAATGCAAAGGCGGCCAACTATATTCTCGGCAGGATAGCTAAGACTGTCCATTTCTTTTAGGGGTCTTACAACGTCACTGCAGCATGGATATCTAGCAGTTTACAAAGTGCCATTTAGTGTGTGTTGAAAATATTTCATTATTTATCAATGAAACGGATCTATTAAAACTTGTTGTATTGTTTTATTTGCTTAGAAACAAGAAGCCGGTATCTTCAGCAACGGTATACCAGATCAAGCCAATTTACGACAATGAATCAGCTGGAAATATTGCACAGAACGTACATAGAGACCAAACGCAGGATGGCCGGACATACGAAGGATTAGACAGTAGTCAAAGAAAGGCAGATGACGTAGTCTATGAAGCACTAGACGTGTAGTGAAGCTGCAAATGTAATTGTAATTGCAAATTTATATAGCGCCACTTCAAGGGAGATTAGTCAGAGGCGCTCGGTAGCGGTTTAATGGTTAAGCGCACCAAACCAGTAAACTGAAGCTGACATAAGGAATTTTATAAGGCCTTTGAGAGGCATAATTATTTAAGGTACTACATCAAGTGTCATAATAAATAACTACGTACATGTGAGGCCTACATACGATTCAATTGGTTCGGAAGTAGTCTTCGATTTAATTGGGTGTGCGATAATCAAATGATTAGCTTGCTGGCCTGTTACCCAAAAGACGGGAGTTCAAATTCCCTCCAAGGCAGAAAGATGCTTCTGGATTTCTGTTCCACTTGCGCTCCTAACCACTTGGCTATAAAATGAGTAGACTAACTGTACATTACCGGTGGAAAGCTCAGACGGCGAGCGAGAGGACCAGTAATCCGGTGCAAACACGTGGCAACCATGTAAGTGTTTCATGGTTAACCCTAACCATACCGGGTGGGGTCTTTATGACCCAAGACGTTTGATTGTTGTTATAAAATTTTAACCCGTTAAATATTTTTTCAAACAATTTTACGAATTTGTCACATTCCTTTCTAGAGGACAAATCGGGTATGGGTGGCGTGGTGATACATGTCTGATTTATAGGGCCTACACAGTTATATCTATACCTCTTAAGCTATGATCTGAAGAACATAAACATTACTCGGGTCTACAACTGGAAACAGTTTAGATCTCGGAAAAAGCATCCGGACTAGCATTAACCCAATATTTATAGTTGTACAATGAGTGAATGATGAAAGATTTCTTAGGCAGCAGTGCATTTAAGTACGGTTATTCAAATGCGAGCCTCCCTTTTCGTAAGTTGAATTTATAAAGGTGCTTTTCGGGCAGTAATTGGCTAAGACAGTGATGAGGTGACTGGATACTTGTAAAGACAGTGATGGATACTTGGATACTTGTAAAGAACTTCAGTTCAATTTTCTCATAAAACTTCCCCAACGTTTAACTGTCCAGAGGTTGTTGCGCCCAGCCCTGCACAAAAACGAATCAATTCTTCCACCTCATTCTGTTGACAGTCACATAGAAGCCTGTGCATTAAGACCTTATACTGACATTTCTCTTAAAGAAAAAGCGATCAACCTTGCCCTATAGATATTCCGAAAATACGTATAACTCCACTTGGGAACGTCCCGAAGGAATTAAGATACAGTCCAGCGCAGAAGACTAGACTGTAAGACTAAACGTAGTCAAAATAACGCAGTCCAGGGGTTACGTTCCATGCACTGATTGCATTTGCAATCATGATAGTGTTAACTACAGTTTCGCTTGAGTGATCATGCGGTGATACCTCATGCACAATGACGACGACTCAGGAGAAGAAACTAAATTAGACTGAATTAATTGGGATATGATTGGATCAGAAGGTAGTTTCGTCATAGATAGGCGATAAGAAAATGATGAGCCCAATCACTTCAAGAGATGTCAGGAGTTGGACATGATTACTCATTATTAATACAGAGTGATATATAGCGCCCCTTCAAGGTTATCTATTCAGAATCGCTCCCAGTCCAACCCCGGTCAAACAAGACAGTTTTAAGGCAAGAGTGGAACAGAGAAGAGCAATCGATTGGGGTCAAGCGCAGCGCTACTGGGATCCATTCCATCCCATTCAATGTGTCCCTTGCTGAGGATAGCAGATGATAGAAACAACTTAAAAACTGAAGTTCACAGTGAGGCCAACCTTGGAAGGAAGAGGGCTGAAGACAAAACAAGATAAATCATATCTTTTCACTATGAAGTTCTGCAAGTTCAAGATACGTGTTGCCGACAGTAAACAGACAATTTATGCTTTATTTCATTTGTGGTAACTGAAGCCTGTCAACCATATTTTCATATAGTAGCCAGCCCTAGGCCCGTAATGTTTCACTCCGGTTCGCTGCATGCAAACGTTAGGACGATATTCGCACATGCTCTACTTACATCATGTATAATGAATACTGTGCAGCCATAATTATGGGTATCGTGTACGAGGTACCGGTGTTACTCTGCCATTTTTTAAAGCAGGTCTTTCACAAACTCTGGTAGATATTCTGGCAAGCTCTGCCAATAATAGTAAACTGTCACATCCTTCCTGGTAATTGTTATTCATTGCGAGACGTTGATGTATGGACTAACTATACCATGCTTACAAATATTCCTCGTCGCACAGTTCTTCGTTAAAAGGTGTGCCTTCATAAACCATGTCAAAACATTGAAGACTGCTAAGTGTTATCATTTACTGGAGAAACTGTGTGGTTACACTTCAGGTAAGCTATATGTAGGCCTACCTTATTCAAACGAATAGAAAAATAAACTGAGTAGTTTTTTTCTTATTATTACTTGTATTTCGGGCATGTATCCAGTATAATCGGATGGAACGGCATTGGATAGGCCCTATACCTAAATAAAAAACAGAAGACCCCAATGCCTTTCCTTTGCGAATTGCCTTGCAGGCGGTGCTCCGTCTTTCTGTCCTGCATCGTGGGTGACCTGGTTGTCCCTTAGGTTCGAACTTCTATGTATATCCAAAAATTTCACTGTGGTCGTCCCATTGTTTTGGAACGTTTGCCTAGCCTAGCTTCTTAGACTTTCCTTACCTACATTCCGTTAGCACTTTCTGTTTGCATGTCGTTTTGTATTGTTAGGAAGCGAAGCCAGTGGCGGCGCCAGACATTTTTCGTAACCAGGGCATAGCCAGGGCAATGATAAAAGTAACCAGTGTATTGGGAGATTTTTACCCCGAACAAATTCTGGGCAGGGCAAAAATTCTGGCAGGGCAACGACCATGGCAAAGGCTTCTTTTACCAGGGCATTTGCCCTGGCACGCCCTTGTGTACTGCCGCCACTGGCGAAAGCCTCAGATAAGTCTCTCTTAAGAAACATTTTAAAAGTTGTGATTAATAATTATTACACTTACAGATATTTTAATGTTGTGAATACTTTCAGGTATAAGTCCTGCACACATCACAGGCATTGCAGTTAATAAAAACGATGTCGATGCTCACTATCACCGGTATGTGTGCGTGATAACAACTTATATTGATTCATACGTTCGTGATTCTATTCGCATATCAAGTACAATAATGATTTTAAGCATAATGGAAAGTGTGTGATATTAAATACATTCGATTCTATGTGGTTTTAAGGCACCAGCTTATTCAAGAGTGCTTGCATGACGTAAGAAGAGGTTGTCCAGACATGTACAAGACTAATGATGAAGTTACCAGAAGACCATGAAGATCAGGCACAGGAGATGCTAAGACGAGTTTCGTTTAGGTCAAGGGAGATTGGAAGGCAAAGTGGATGGACCATGGTAGGAATTCTTGAAGAGGTGAGACTTTAGTTTTTTAATGGAAAGCCTAAAATGTGATCGATTGAGGACCTTGGGGCAGATGCTGTGGGCTTTCGACAGCATTGGCAGAGGTAAGAAGAGTTTCGGAATTCTGGAGGGAGATCGTTCATTGTGATATTTGGATTGGTAGGCGAACGTAAGACGAGCATTTGATACGGACGGGAAAGAGTTAGGCAACAGGATAAACTGGTAGAGCAGCGTTACTGAATGGTGAAAAGCTTACGAATATCCGTGGGCTGTGAGTATTGTAAAAAGCTTCAAAGTAAGGAGAGAGAACTTATACATGAATTGCATTCAGTGATATTCTGCCAATAGTTTTAAGCAAAGGATTTAAACGGTTATGCTTGGGAGTTGTGATGGCAGCTCGGGCAAGTGATATAATAATTCTGATGTTATTGATGCGATCACCTTTAAAACGTGACAACGTTGTTTTTGAGCAGTTCAGCACAGCGGAACACAATCACCTGGATCTATCTTAGTTCTTCCTTTAACGCAAGCTGATGTAAACCTGATCGCTTGCACATTTTGTAAGCAGTTGGTGATCAATAAAATGCTACTGATGCTATTACGATCATTACTACTACTACTACTACTACTACTACTACTACTACTACTACTACTACTACTACTACTACTACTACTACTACTACTACTACTACTACTACTACTACTACTACTACTACCACTACTACTACTACTACTACTACTACTACTACTACTACTACTTCTACTACTACTACTACTACTACTACTACTACTACTACTACTAGGCCTACTACTACTACTACTACTACTACTACTACTACTATTACTACTACTACAGTACTACTACTACTACTACGACTACGACTACTGATATTACTACTCCCACTACTATTATTACTACAATAGACTTATCAGGCGTCAATAGTATTGGTGCTCATATAATATTTACTGAGTCAGCCCATAGTTCGTTCGTATTCTTACCCCAGGCATTGACTATTGTTAACTCCTTGTCATGATTAATTGTAAATTACCAAGTATAGCGTTTACCACTCGGGCAGAACTTGTATGCACCCCAGCGATGCCATTAATTATGCATTCTTCGGTGGAACGGTCATGCTTATCAACTCCCCTTCACATTTTGCTTAAGCTTGTATGCAACAAATGGCTGCAGGTGCTTCTCAATGTGCGTAAAATATGTAACGTTTAAATTATTTTCCCATCCGAAGTGTATAATTTCCATATGGTGGGGGGTAGGTAATTAAGCGATAGTTGTGTGATAGTCTAGTGATTAGCGTCCTGGACTGTCAACTGAAACGTCGGGGGTTCAAATCACCCCAAGACAGAAATTTGTATCGAGATTTCTGCCTAATCAGCGCTCCACAGTCAACTCAGTTTTAATGAGTAAACTGACCGCACACTGTCATTGGGAAGGTGAAACGGCAAAGGAGAGGGCTGGTCTCCCGCCCACATATGCTAAGGCTAGAAAATGAAGTCGTTAACACTTCATATCCAAGGCTGGCTCAGGGCTAGCTTCAGAGACAGCGCCTCCTCTTCGTGGAAGAAAAAACTCTAGTGTACAGAAACAGAATGTTTGACATATTATAACCGTTATTATCTTGCGACTTTCTACATAAACAAACAGTTAGCAAGCGTCTGCTGTGCGTGGTTAAAACTGACCCCTGTAAATGTATAATTTTGAAAATTCTATCACAATTAGGTTTATATGTTTTCAACACACCTGTAGTACTACCGTTGACAAATTCATAGCTCTTTATTAACTGCTTTTATTCTCGTACGTTTCTGCAATAAAACGACGAATGACAAAGCCAAGGACATATTAAGTAGTCACAATTGAATCTGATATGAAAATATATGAAAACACCGATTTAGGTCATGGCAAGAAGGGATTGTCAATATCCACACGACTACCTAACCGATACGGCATTTATCTGTTGGAGGTTTTACCAATGATTAGGGCCTACAATGCCCTACATAGTGGCTGTTGCGCACTTGTTTAGATCCATTGAAAACGCAGCGTTTGAATAATAGACGCCGTAGGCTATTATCTCTATCACCCTGCTTTCAGAAGCAGTGACACATCCTTATTCGCCAATGTGAACTCCTCCGCAGTGGTTTACCCCGGATACAGTGAGAATAGGCTGCAACAGCTTGACGTACATACACCAACACACCCAGACGTTCAAAGCTTCAGAACAAGACGAATATTGTGGTATTATGCCTGTATTGGTTGCAACTTTAATGGACATAATTATTTCATTGTAAGGCTCTCATAGTTTGTTTTCATTGGAACTTCCTAACTAATCTTCCTCGTGATGTCTTACGAAACTAGAGTGGAAATCGTATACGGTGGGTGCTTCAGCTTCTCTTATTGAATTTTTTATTCTATTAACCAGTGTTATCGATGGCTTCTTGTGACTTGTTTGCGAGATGCTGTCGTAATAGTAAAAGTGACAATCACTGAGGTAAGATGAGTTTCGATGGAGCACAAGTCTAAACTGGACGATCCGACCATATTTGACATATGGATGGATGGACGAACGGGCGGACGAAGGACGAATATAGACGGACAAACGGACGGATAGGCGGAAGGACGGACAGACAAATAGACGGACGAACGAAGGGACAGGCGGATAGACGAAAGGAAAGACGGATTGACGGACGGGGGATGGATGCAGGCCCGGTTCGTCTGTTAGGTAAACTGGGCAGCCGCCCAGGGCCGCCGATTTTTAGGGGCCGACAATTTTCCATTTTCCTAAAAAAAGGTCATCAACTTTCTTTTTTCTAAGATGAAATTCCAAAAAAGATGGATGAAATAATAAATTGCCCAGGTTTAACCGCGAATTCCTAAAACAAATGTGATTTGTGAGGAGAATTCCTAAAAAAAAGGTCATCAAATTTTCGGACGGTTTGTGCCTAGGGCCGCCGGTTTGCCCAGGGCCGCCAAATGTCTTGAGCCGGGCCTGGATGGATGGATTGGTAAATGGGTGAAATGGTGGATGGATGGATGAGGGCAGGCAAGAAGGCAAACAGAATAACACACAGCAAGACAGACAGCCGCATACGTACAATCAGACAAACAGAGTTAGTAATAATGCGTTCTGTCATGCAGAACTGTGTGTAACGCCACATGTGCTGTGTTGAAACCTGTTACATTGCTCTATGACCCAGAAATCTACAACGTTTTGTATCGCGTATTGACGTATTCTAATAAGGTTGCACAAAACGATAGATTTACTACGTTATCTGGCGACATGACTAAGCGTTTTCGGGAATGTTATTGTTAATGACAAAGTTATTCATTCGTCACGGTTGTTAAACTTCAAATGAACGCCTCACAGAAGCGTTTAATGGAAGGGCTCGCGTGATTGTATAATGACGAGTGTTCTAGACCGTCAACCCGGAGATTGCCGGTTCGAATGTATGCAAAGCCCAGGTAAATGTTGATATTTCTGTTCCAATTGCGCCCTCCAGCGCTACGATCTATAAAAACGAGTACGCTTATCGCACCATTGTCGATGGAAAGACTAGACGGTGAAGTAGAGGACTGGTCCACCCGATCTTATATAATGAGGCTATGAAAAAGAAATAGCTAATACTTGAAACCCATGGCTGCATTCCTGGGCTTAGTTTTGAATTACTCTCTTTTCCTAACATGCAACAATTAATTTTTATATCACCATCAGGTGTGCTGGCTTTTCTTTTGACACTACGAGCGCAAACTGTAGCCGCCATCGCATACTACAACTCCAGCGGCGCTCTCTACGTAAAACCAGACTCTGGGTCGAATAGTAGTAAGTCGTGGTCAGATGCTCAGTCGTACTGTAAATCGTTGAGCTCCACACTCGGTGTTCTTGACACTCCAAATCAAAGGCAGTCTTTTATCGAAGCACTTAACCACTTTGGTTATGACACTACAGACACCTGGATAGGTGCAAATGCATATTACGGCGGAGCAAACAATTGGAGGTGGCTAAATGGAGCAAACTACTCGGGACCGGGTAAGTTTTTCTTACCTGCAGGTATAGCAATTTGTTGTCATGATTCATCGCACGTAGTAGACACCTAAGGTCAGTAAACTGAGGCATTAGACAAGTATACGTGAACAAGTATACGTTCAGGGTCATTAAACGGTCCATTCAGACCGTGCAGTTCGATTTGTATGCCCAACAAGCTAGCCAACAGACCACAATGCCTCAAGCACTTTGTAGTTAAATATTAAGGCTATTGAAGAGTGATAATTATTTTAAAAGTCTAAATTGTGTGGATTTAACAAATTGTTCTTGACTTTCATCATAATTTGAAATGACGATGTACAAACGGCCTTGGATGTCGATTCAAGTTAACATCAATTATGGTGCAATTGGCCTTGGATCTGCCTTGCACAAATATTAAATAAATGTAAAAGTTATGAGCACGCGTTTCCGGTAGGCATCGGCTTTTTTATGAGAGTCTTTCAAACTTTTGCGATTTAATTAGGAGTTGTTTGCTTAAAATGTAATTTTAAAAAATGTGTAAGCTTATTGCAGTGTACTGCACAACATTAGGTGACGTTAGAACAGATGCATAAAATCGTAGTCTGTTTTTCAATTGATTTTGAATAGAAACCAGATTTTACGATTGAAATCGAAATTTTATGGTAGGCCTATAATTTAATCACAGCTATGTATGATTAATAGATGCAGAAAGATCAGTTACAACTGTTTCTAGCATATCTGCAGGAATTGTCAGAATTTTCACCGGAAGAAGACGCTATTATATTTGTGCATAGAAGCCTACTTCATAAACGATTTCTTTATTTCACTTCGAAGTGACTGAATAAAATATCTACCTACATTTGTTTCAGCTATTCAAGGCGCTTCAGATTTCATCCACAGTTTCATCACTATTTCTAAACCAGAGACTTCGATCAATGTAAATACTTCGAGTGCGATCTACAGTTTCAACTACTTGTGTCAGTATCCCGCGGCATGTAAGTTGCAACGTTTTCAAATGCTTTCTACAACACACAAAGTTTTGAAATTCGTTCGGATTTTAGTAAAACAGGAGCAGGGTTTGTCCTTAGGCCTGGATCATGCTTCCAAGGATTTTTATAGAGGCGAATTACCTTAACAAACGAGTTAACTTAACGTTTGTGCCTCTTAGAGGTTTCTGTAAGGGCGTGTGAAAAACTGTACACGTGTTGCCTTTGCTTTCATGATTCTCTGAGGTTTTTATATGGATTGTTAACGAGTGTGTCTTCCGGTCAAAGATTCTTGACGACGACCATGGAATAACTGTTTTAAGTGCCTAATGAAATATTAGTCGTATTACAGTACAACTTAATTTCACGTTTCAGCGTATGCTTGTGGGAGTGGAAGGGTATTATTAACGTCGAATGGCTTATGCTATGTCGTTTCAACTGAGGTGACAACTTGGTTCACCGCAAGGAACAATTGTCTGTCAAATGGAGGAGATTTGGCGATTTTCCAAGACCTGAATTTGGTCAGTCAATACCTAACCGTTACTCAATACTGGATTGGATTACGAAGCAGTTCTTGGAATTGGCAAAACGCAGGTTAGGGCTTTGTTATGAAGTAAATCAAAATCAAATCAAATCAAATGATTTTATTCCTGCCACCGTACAGTTTATAATCTCCTGTGATCTGACGTAAGATTATCTGATTTGAAGTTATTCAGTGTAGCCAAGTCCAGTGTTGTCTTGTTCCTATTATAGTCCTATTCTTTTTTCTAATCTTATCTACGGTGCTAGTTTTAGTAATGGTGTTATCCTTTTCTTATGCTAGTCTATTATTTATCATATTCATTCAGTTTCATTTTGATAATTCATATAGCGCCTCTTCAAGAAGCCTACTCCGAGGTGCTATTCTTATTTGTAGTCTAGTTAGAGTCATGGTGTTCTCCTAACCTTTTTCAGTCCTATTCTTTTGCCTATTCTTATCTGTAGTCCTCGTTTTAGTAATGGTGTTGTCTCATTCCTATTCCTAGTGCTGACCCTATTCTTATTCCTATTCTTATTCATAGGTCTAGTCTTAGTCTAACAAGTATCATTAATGTTATTCGTTCTCATGAACAACTTTTCTCGTCACTAGACATATCCGAGACCGAAAAAGAGCAAAAGCAACATAGGGAAATGAAGACGAAATATCTATGCACAAAACAAAATTATAGGCATCCAACGAAATATGTAAAACAAAATTATAAGCATCCAACTATTCTAATTTTAAAGGCACTTAAAACACATATCTAGATTAACATCTGAACTTGTCTTGGAGCAATCATTTTAAACTTATGATGATGCCTTCGTGATTTGTTTGTAGTGACTGACACGTCAACTGATGTGACGTATTCATTCTGGGCGAATTCTCAGCCAAACGATAACGCTGCCGATTGTATGTCCATCAAAAGCGGGGCAGCATCTGATAACCTGTGCGAAGTGCCATTGAATTTCATCTGCCAAAGAGGTGTGCATTAACACAATAGCAGTATCTTACCATGATTATAGCATAACATTGCAAAAAACATAACAAGTCAATAAAGTAATATAACGATAATATACGACCAGACTACGACCCGAATACGACCCGACTACGACCAGTCTGACACGCTAGTCGCGTGTCCAACACCTCAAAGTTTGTCCATTGAGTCTATGAAAAGCAAATCAGCGCATTCCCTATGTGTTATGACACGATAAGGTAATAATAATGCATACATCATGTAACCATAAGATAACAAAACAATGTGATAACATGACAATTAAAATAAAGGTGAGTTTTAAGCAGTTCAGCCAAAACTTGTTCTTTGTGTATATATCAAAGTACTTAAGGTAGCGCCTTTATGTGCTCAATAGGCTTAAAGCGTATAGGCCTAAACAGTTCAGTAATAAAACAATTATGAGTAACACTTCGAGGAAAAAATAACATTTCTACTTAGTTGTCTGACGTTAAGGAATGTTTAAAGGGGAATAAACAGATTTAAAGTTGAAACTTCAGTAAGAACAGAAGTTCATCATCAATAAGCAAATGATGACGAGATAACTAGAAAGTCAGAGACACCAATACCAATCACATCGGTGCTAAATAAATCGAAGCGGTATTGAATAGAATAGACCAGAGCAGGGTAACTACAGGTTAGACTGGGATGAATTGCACTAAGATAGATTTAATTAGATACGAACAATTTGGATCAAAGCGATTCCGATTCGTTTAATATAAGACTGGCAAGCTTAGATAGATGGATGAGAAAAGATTGCTCAACATGGCACGACACTTATTACATACAATTTGGGACACAGTTACTGTAGCCGATTGGTTAGAGTGCTCGTCTAGTTAGGTGGGGAATAGGGGTTCGAATTTCTTCTTCTGAGACGTACACTGTGTAGGGACTTTACGTAAATCTTTCACTCTCGATTGCTCAGCCCCATCGATTATAATTATTGTAGCACTGAATAACTGTGTTAAATAACAATAATTGCATACGGTGATAGATTTAGCGTTTTACCATGTATTGCATTAGAAGCGATGCATATAATTATTGTTGTCTGATTTTGTTATCGTAGGCGTGGCGTCCTTACAAGCGCCGACGTCAAGTCCACACTCATCCACCTTGGCTTCGTATCCGTCATCTTTGCCTACGTCTAGCACATCGAAGACTACCACCACGTTAAGGTCTAGTACTTCAACTAGTACATCAAGATCTAGTACTTCAACTAGTACATCGAGATCTAGTACATCAACTTCGACTTCTACCTTTAGGACTCATTCGTCGAATTCGCCCAGGACTCCAAATGTTTTGTCACCTGTTTTATCAAGCGTTAAGACGTCAAGCAGAGATCCAAGCAAAACAACTGCGACACTGCCGCCTACTTCCTCGGCTATAATAATAGGTGTGTAAAACTGTGTATGTATAATCTACGTATAATCTGGATATATGAATACAGGTGCAATATATATATAAATGTAAATTATACATATATGTTGCATATGTAAAATCTATATAGGCCTATATATATGTTATATTTATCCATGTTATATATATATATATATATATATATATATATATATTCAAATTCACGAAGGCAATGATAACTAGATAATTTTTTAACATTACGGTATTCAGAACATTCTAAAAACTGGTATAACTGTAACAAAATTATCAGGGTTCACAAGCTGCTTTTGTAATATTTCTTGTTCTCTAGAATTATTTTTAGCGATAGCGGTGTTGGAAGGTCTACAGGTACGATAGCAATAGATCTCGCCTGTAGACAATGTCTACTCGAGTCCGCTAAACGTTGAAACAGCTTTTTAAAATCCCTACACTTCGTTTTATTTTCACGCCGATCCAACTACACAATAACTCGCATGACAATGAATTGTATCTTACTAAGTCTAATTCTGTGCGTTATACCCCGTAGCTGTAAACAAGGAATTCTCTACTTTAAAACATAAGCACCTTTTACTATAGAGATTGGCAGATTGATGCCGCGCTTCCGCACTTTAACTCCAGCCCATAAGAGCCGTTCTTGTGTGTTGAAACATCCTCCTAGGCTTTACTATTATAATTATCATCTGGATGGAGTCTTTCATTGCATCTAAGCACTGTAGCATCTGACTCTGCGTATTACACATTTTAAAACGCATCATGTCAATTTAGAAATCATTCTTGCAACGTTTTTGTGAGTAGTGAGTTACTTTGTTGACGTCTTATTAACTGTCTCAATTCTTATATTTAGGTGTTCCTATTAGCTCTTATTTGACTTTCTGTCCTAGGGCCATATATAATGCTCGATTTATTTTATTTTAATAAATATTTTACTGTTTCGCTAGATCTTAATCTCGATGTTATTGAATTTCTACTGTAACAATATTTCTTGTGAGATTGTCTAGGGTTTTTCATCTCAAAATGTTGCTGAGGAATTTTTACTCTAACATTTTTTTGTTTCAAATTTTACTTGCATTTTGTCCAGGTATTGTTGTTGGAATCGGAGTGCTGGCAATCGCTGTTATCGTCATAGTTATCATCGCTATTGTATTTCGTTGTAGAAGAAACAAAAGGTTGGTTATATATTAGGGTGTGTCTATAATTTGAAGTTTCAAAATTAATATCGGCCAGGTTGTTTTTGTGTTCCACCTTGAGAAACACTAACATTTGCCAAATTAGATGAAAATCACAAGAGATTTAGAACTGGCGCAAAGCCCGGGAAAAATTACCACTTACAAAACAATGTCATACATTGTAATTCTCGAAGATCCAAACAATTTCAACTCTTAAACATAAGAAATAAGGCAAAAGCAAACCAAGAACCTTCAGTTATTTGTCATTACTTAGTCCCTTTAGTGCTTTTGGGAATCTATTTCGATGGTATTCAACCACTTGAAGAACAAATTGTTTCTCTTCCTCATTTCGAACCAGGGCTTCATTGAAGGATTGCATTAGAGCCACTCCTCTCTCCGCTAAATCGTTCGTCACTCTTAGGGCGGATATGATGTATTTCGCCTCATTGAACGAATGCTCTGACTCCCATTGTTGCGAATCTCGATCAAGAAAAGCGTAATCGAATTTGAGGAGCTGGAAAAGTTTGATGGTAGAAGTGGTAAAAAAATCGGATAGCGCTTTTGTAGATGGATCATGTATGGGAGGAAGCCTCTTTGGAGGTTCGTCGGATCCCTGATTGTTGCGCATGTTATAGACCATGCGCTGTTTTTCGTCGAAGGTGACTGAATCGTCAAAAAGGCTGAGGCCAACCAAGGTCTCCGATAAATACCAAAGGTGTCGGAAAAATGCTGTTAGGGCGACCTGTGAGACTTCCTTGTCTGGATAAGTATGGATTGCCTTCAAGAATTGAAGATCGTTCCTTGGGGCTTCATTGGGTGATGTACAGGTGAACCAGTACTCCACGTAGGTTGTGGTCACAAAAAGTGAAACTCGAAGTAGATGATTCCACATCTTTTGAGAGTAAGATTGTCGAGATGCCCTCTGGTGTTGTTGAATGGGAAACTGCTCTCTGAAAAACCACATCTTGATTGCATAAACCGCACGTGTCATCCAACGCGCGCGGTGAAATGCCCCTGGGTACCTGAACTTTATTCCTTTCGGTGGAATTCCTCCTAGGAAAATGACTGTTAGTTCTAGTAGCTCTTCGTAGTCGTCTCTGTGGTATTCAGCATTCAGTTGCTGCAGTGCGAAGGTGATGACATTCTCCCGAATTTCTTTGACTGTTTGTGCTGCGTCTTTATCCTCCATTGCCGTGCGATACTTGGTCTGATCGATTTGCGGCCAGAAGTCACGGAAATGACTGAAGAGTTCCAAATTTGGAGACCTTACAGAATCATGCAGTGAAAATACCTTTTCCAGAACAATTTCAGAAACATGATGTCGACAGGCAAGGTTCAAGAGGTCTTTTCCTAATTCCGTTTCCAGCTTGATGCATACGCCGCCCTTGCAACCCGTGTTACTCGCCGTTGTGTCGAAACACATGGCCACGATTCTGTCTTCCAATCCCCAACTTCTGATCTCGGCCAAACACGCATCTGCCATGAAGGCAGCAGTCCAGGATTGGAGTTTGGGGATGGCCAATAGTTTGGTCACATCCTTACCAGATACCATTATTGGAAGACGATCAACGCACACTCGTCCAGTTTCTGTAAAATCTGGCATGATCTTGCCGTCCCAGTGGATAGTAAGGGGAACCTTCGGATCGAAAGATTCACGAATCTCAGCTGCTAGGGCTGCATGGTTATCCTTCTTGCTCGATAGATAGCAGAAGGACTGATGATCAGCTCACCAGCTGGTGCTGCATATAGATTGGATGCAGCGAGAGCAGAGAAAATGTGAGAGGCATTCCTGCTGCTGGTTTTGGTACGATCTATAGAGCTGCTGTAACATCACGGGTAACTACAGAGATTGTTCCCTTTCGCCGCTTTGGTGGTCCAGCTGACGTTGAAGGTTCTGGTTCTCTTTCTGAGCTATTTGATGACGCCTCTTCCTCAGATGATGTTGCCAACAGAGAAACCTCCGTCGCTACCGCCATGCTTGCACGATATCGTTCCTCACGCTCTGCAACTGCTGCTGATCTTGCCCCTTCTTGCTTTGCAAGTTTGACATCAATGCCTGCCCATAGAACCACGTCGTCCTTTCTCACGCTGTGCTTTCAAAAACTGCCGATCCTCTTCTATCTTGATTATAGTCATGGCATCTTGATGTGCAATATCAAAGAGATCCTGCATTGATTGTTGTAGACAGATTGCTCCGATCGGAAACCACGACATTATCAGATTTAACAAACTCATTCGGGGATCAAACACATACTCTTACCAAGGGAGACAGCCACACGCGTTAACTACCATGCTATTGATGTAGCACCAGGTGTCTCCTCTAGAAAACCACAATAGCTTAATTAATTACTATAATTATGTTGAAGATCTAAAACACGAAGAACAGACATCGTAACGTCTAAAATTTTGGCCAAACAGAGACAGGTCACCGGGTTCCTAATTTCGGTCGCCTTGCGCCAGTCCTAAATGTTCAGCTATCGCGATATAATTTCGGATATGGCATTTATACGCTTATTGGCATGATAATTCGACCTGGCCGTTAAAAGATCTTTGAGTTACAAAAATCGTGTGCATCATAAAAACACCCTATTATATATTTATATATCAACTAGGGCCTATATATCTTTATCTAATGTTGTTTAGTTAAGATGGAGTGACATATTCTAAGCAATATTCTTAGAATTGCGTTACCTAGATTTTCTTCAAAGGTTCATTTAGTAGGCCTACTCTTTCAACAGGCGACATAATTATAGCACCGGTGATATCTCACCAATAATATGGAACAAAAGTCATAGCTTAGGGAAAAGGAACGAAAGCAACGGAGGATATTTGCCAGAACGATGAGACATTTTGTAAAACAAGACGCAGGTGTTCTGCTTCGAATAGTTTAGTAATTAATTACTATAGCCCGGTTATAACTAAGCTAGGTAGTATGTGCTCTGGAAGGTTTACACTTTATACATCAATGGAAAGCGCTTTTAGTCCTTAAACTACAACTCTGATTTTGACAGCTTGTTAAACTACGTACTCCAGGAAGATGTACCGACCACATCAAAACCTGTATTTTGTGCCGTGGAAGTGGGGACCGGTAGAACTACCGGAGACTTAGGCCTAGTTGCAAAATCATCTGTAATTGGTTAAGATGAGTCGAATATAATCCAAAAATGTATGAATAACAATTGCATAAAAATAATTTCAGGAATGCTGAGCAGCAGAATTCGAGAGACCAAAGTGTCGGCCTTCCTCGAAGTCCACCAACCTCTCCAACGTACATGCAGTTACAAAGGGCAGATAAAGTGGAAGAGAACCACTATGCTGAGCTACGAAAGCAGAATTCGAGAGACCAAAGTGTCGGCCTTCCTCGAAGTCCACCAACCGCTCCAACGTACATGCAGTTACAAAGGGCAGATAAAGCGGAAGAGAACCAATATGCTGAGCTACGAAAGTCACCAGATTATCCACAATCAATAAAATTGAAAAACGAATCAGGATATATGAACGCTAGCGAAATGTCGCAATATTCAACGCATATTGACTTCCAAAGTTAACGACCGTTCTACAAACTTAAAATAAAACGGACGGCACATAGTTTCTAAACTGCTTTATCAAATCATCAATTGCATGAGTTGTTTACATTGTTTATGTTCACTGGCCCAGTCAGCTACATCGGTTAGAGCATTGGCTGCGCGTCTCATGCGCCTCTGTGTTAGAGCGCATGCGGACCGCGGTTTGCTTCCCGAAGGTGGCTTATTTCAGAGATTTAAATCTCGGGCTAGCACGATCCCAACACGGGGACCTTAAATGGTGTGGCACCCATTCAAACGGGCAAGCGGTGGTGAAGGATCTCACCCGATCAATTCATTGAAAAATGAGCAGGGTCGAGGCCATATACGGTCGCTATAGAAAATCGCGAACATTTACATTACATTGTTAATTGTTTAAATTGGTTATTAAACAGTTAAAACGCATATATTGTTTAATTATTATTTTTATCAGGTAACATTAAGCAGCTGAAAATATATACAGTTTTAAAATTGTTTATTGAGCAACATTAACACTTAGCGACGACCGTTACTAAAGTGACTGGGAACCAATGCTTCTCGTCGTTGAAGTGTTGAAGAGTCCAGTTCACATTAATCGTGCTAATTTATGCTGGTCACGTTACGAATTTTCGGTGCCGTGGTGACAAAAACAAAAGCGACAGAAGATAAGATCGATGCGTGTGAAATGTGGATATGGAGAAGGTTGCTGGGAATGTCGTGGAGAGAAAAGAGACCAAATGTATTTGTAATCCAGGAGATAGGACAACTAAGAGCAGACATGACACTACAACAAAGGGCCATCAGACAGAAATTGATGTACTTTGGACATGTGATGAGAGCAGACGGGATGGAGAAGGAGATGATGCTGGCGTGGGGAGAGGGGATGAGGAAAAGGGGCCGCCCGAGAACTCGATGGATGGAGGAGATACACAGGAGGACAGCGATGAACATTGCACAACTAAGGGACGCGGTACGGAGCAGGGAGGAATGGAGGAGGCTGGTCATGACGATCGCTAGAGTTCCACGAACTGACGGCACAAGGTGACAAGGTGGTGATAATGAGATTGTCCGCGTTTTGATTTCCGTTGCTTAGTGCCACAAATATCACAAGTTGTATTCATTCATTCATTCATTCATTCATTCGTTCGGTCGGTCATTCAATCAATCATTTATTAATCCATTCGCTTAGCCCTGACCTCGTACTACGAAGGGTGCATGTACGATCCTCCTTCGAGATGGTTACTGTGGAAGTAGCTTGAGCAAGTCTTTCACTCACATTTCTTTAGCGTCATCATCGATTGGTGCTTTGTCACTACACACCATAGACTTAGAAATAATATTAGTTAAATCATTCATTCAGACTATATTTATGTGGCGTCCTTAAAGAGCCATGTTGTCGCGTGAGGAGATCGACGACAACGACGAGATGGCATCATCATTATGATGTAAGCGTCGTTGCCGGTCGAGATAGGATGATGACGGACGAAAAGCCAGTCTCCACTTGGGCAACAATGAAGGCAGCGAGGCCCAGGTGTAATCGGACACCACACAGCCAAGGTGTAATAGGACACCTCGCGGCTATGGTGTAACCAGACACCGCCCGCGCTGCAGGCGAGCGACGACCCGCGTATCGAGGAGCAATCTGACACTAATTGACGATAGCTTGACGTGGGGAGGGGGGCTGACTGATGCACGCTGGAGTTCCTACTTAACAGAAGGGAACGGAGAATACGGGACTTGTACTGCTGACGAACGCGACGTGTGAACATCGGTCGAGCGAGAAACATCGGGAGGAACGACCAGCGGGGCGGCAGAGTATTAGTCCGTCAGATTCAGAGACTGACGCGAAAGAACGATCTGTAGTTAGGCTGTACGAAGCAACATTTGAGATAGTCCGATTTAATATCTAAACGCTTTAATACTACGTGGAAGTTCCCGTAGAGTTAGTGTATATATATATTTGTTTCTTTAATTAAATTCATTTATTAATTAAACAAAGTTCGTCGTGAATCTTCTATAGAAAAGTTAGGCACGTTAAATAAAAGTGCAAACAAAAGAACGAGCAATCGAGGGTCGACATCAACACACGGCAAACACACGACAGGGCGACCTCCGATTGCGACATTGGCGCAGTCGACAGGGTTTTCAACTGAAGACGTCACGACGAAAAGCGGAACCGGAAACGGAAAGAGGAATCTCAACAGATCGGGACCAGCGGCGAATACAACCCTTCGCAACTGGAGAAATCGAGTGCCGGACTCCTGAGGACGAAGGACTCGAAGGAACCGACAGCAACAGGCAAGGACGAGGAACAAGAGCGCCAACGGACGACCGACCATCGCTAGCAACGACGGACGGGAGTGGCAACGGAGGACAGCGGATCAGCCAAGATACCAAAAGACGGAACACGCTCGACGTATCAGAGGGTAAGTCCTTACTGGTAGTCGTGGTAATCTGTGAGGTTGCGGTTGAGGTCTGGATGAGGATTGGTGTGCGAATAGCCGAGGCTTTTGCGTAGCTCCTTTTGCTCAGTTCTGTTCTTGTTGTATTCGTGGTAGAATTTTAGGACGTTGTTTTCTTTGATTTCTGACCAACGGTGACTCTCCTCTAACTTACTTATCTTTTTCTATTAGTGAGCGGACTGTTGGAAGATGGATAAGTTGTCGATAGGGAAAAGAGTGAAGGTGCTGAACATGCCCCGTCACAGACTAGTCGCATATCTGATAAAGATGGGACTAGGAGAGGAGGAATTGGGTTCCATGAGGATGGACCAGCTCCAAGAGGCTAGTGCTGAAATAATTGTTTCTGGAAAGGAGACACCGCCAGAAGTAAGTGAGGAAGTAAGCACAGGTAGCCCAGGTAGCAGTATGAGCCCGGCAGTGCAAATGCGGCGGGTCAGGTTAGAACTAATAAGATACCAGAGAGAGGAAGCGGAGAGAAGAGTGAGGAGAAGCAGTGAAAAGGAACGCAGGCGGATCGAAGAAGAGAGAAAGAGGCTACTAGAAAGGAGAGAAGAAAGGCTGAGAGAAGAAGCGAGAGAGGAAGCGGAGAGAAGGGAGAGAAGAGAGGAAGAGAAAAAGAGGAACGAAGAAAGACTCAGAATGCTTGAGGAGAAGTGGAGGAGAGAAGATGAGGAGAAGCAGGCTGAGAAGCTCAGGCTGCTTGAAGAGAAGCAGAGGAGAGAAGAGAAAGAGGAAGCAGAGAAAATAAGGCTTCAGGAGGAGAGACGAAGGAGAGAAGAAAGACTCAGAGAGCTTGAGGAGAAGTGGAGGAGAGAAGATGAGGAGGAACAAGCTAGAAGCAAGCAGGTGAGCGCGTGTGCGGTCCAGCCAACCGTGACCAGAGCTCAAGACAGACAGGCAGACAGACAAAGCGAGACGCGACAAGACGGGCCGCCATTGATACAAGAGATAGACCAGCATGCATTGCCGACAAACCCGGATTGCATTGACGTGGAGGAGACTTATGTAAGAGAGTACATGAAGGTGTATATTACAGGGCTCCCGGTGACATCGTCTCTAATAGATAGCGGGGCCGAATATAATTGTGCGCGAGCAGAACTAATCAGGCCGCTCAACCTACCTGTGGTCAAGCAGATAGAGGTGAAGGGGCTGAACGGTCAATCAATGATTGTGGACGTGGTGCGGCTGAGACTAAAGGGGTCTCAGGCCGGCGAGGACAGCGAGGGGGAGGTAAATTACGCCCCTGATGTTCGGATATGGGCGGCACTCATTAAAGACCTTAATGAACCGTTAATTATCACGCCCACTACAGCCGACTTGCTGCGCGAGACAGCGTTGTACTCGAGTCACGCGGCCAGCGCTCCTGAAATAGATCAAATTTCAGAAGCGCAGGCGGTCGCAAGGACTGAGACGAGTGAGGAAGAGGAGAGAGGGGAGGAGGTAGAGGGACTTAGGACGCTGATAGGCGAGGATTACTTCACGGTCGCTCAAGCAGACAGTGGGAGTGCAGGAGAAATCAGCCCCGAAGAAACGGATAATGAAGCTATTCTTCAATCCTGAGATACCACCCCCACCCAAGGAAGACACAATAGTAGGCAGAAGCAAGATGGCGGCCGAACAAGCACAATGTTCGACACTAGCACCATTCTTGGCCCACGGGAAAATTGGGGCGAAGAGCTTCTTCACTGAAGACAATTTGCCCTTTCATAAAGACAAAATAGCGGGGCATTCTGTAAAACAACTGTGCTTGCCTAAAGAGAGAATAGACAAAGTCATCATCCAATCACCGGAAGCGCGAGGAGCAAAGAAGGAGGGCCAATGGCAAGGCCCGGCCATCATCGCTCAGGTGAAATCGCCCTACACATACATCGTGGAAATAAGGGGCAAAAGCCGCTTACTACACGCAAATCGGATTCGCAAATATAACGAAAGAATGCAGCAAGCATTGATTAACAATTGCTCCATTCTGTTCGAGAAGGACGAAGACTTCGGTCACGGGGAAGCGGTGGGTAGCTTCGTCACGAGGCAGACAAGGCCCAGTGCACAAGTAGACCCTATTGCCGTTGCACACTTAACGGTACCCGAGCGGAAACAGCTGTTTAGTCTGTTAGACAGGTTTCCAGATGTGTTCTCGGACAAACCAGGTTTCTGTCCCGTCCTAGAACACACAATCACGGTTAGCGCGGAGTTCAGGCCGAAGAGTTTGCGAGCCTATAAGGTGCCGGAACTGCTCAAACCGGAGATGGAGAAGCAGACCCGCGAACTTTTGGCCCTAGGTATCATCACTCCCTCACATAGTGACATGGCAGTACACTCGATGACGTGGCCGGATCACATGAAACTCCTAGAGAAATACTTAATGACTGTTCAACAGTCGGGTCTGACCCTTAACATTAAGAAGAGTTCGTTTGCTAGGCGACAAACAACGTTTGTAGGTCACCTGATCGGATCAGGGAGCATTGAACCGGATCCTATGAAAATCGCAGGGCTAGGGAAAATCCCTCAACCCGAGTCCAAAAAGGACATACGGAGATTAATTGGTTTCTTCAGTTATTTTAGGAACTTCATCCCTAACCTGGCTGAGACAGCCAGAATTCTCACTGACTTGACCCAGAAATCGGTGCCTGCTAAGATACCCTGGCGAGTTGAACATCAAAATGCGCTAGATAAACTTACGCACGATTTGAATAACGCTGTATGTTTGCAGACAATTGACTACGGCAGAGAGTTTGGTTTATCGACTGACGCTTCAGACAAAGCAGTCGGTTGCTGCTTATTCCAAATTCAAGACGATGGAACAGAACGGCCAATATGTTTCGCCAGTTCTAAATTAGATGCTACGCAAGCGCGTTGGTCCACTGTGGAACGCGAAGCGTATGCTGTAATCTTTGCGTTGAAGAAGTTTAGGAATTGGATTTTTATGTCAAGGACCACCCTCTATTCTGATCACACCCCCTTGACGTTCCTAACTGCTTCGACGCCCACAAGTGCTAAACTTGCGAGAGGGGCTCTGGCCCTCCAGGACTTCGATAGGTCTTTTGAATATCGACCTGGGGCGCTGAATATTCCCGCTGATCTTTTGTCCAGACTATGATTGAGGAAGAAGGCGGACTACCATGTAAGGCACCGCGATAACTGTAAATATAATTTCTAACTGTGCTGATATTTTGTATTTTCATGGGAACGACGAGGACATGGTCTGGAGGAAATCGATGGAGGGAACGACATCATTCTCAGCCGGGAGGCGAACCAATGACTGGCTTTGTCCTCCCCCGGGAAGGGAGGTGTCGCGTGAGGAGATCGACAACAACGACAAGATGGCATCATCATTATGATGTAAGCGTCGTTGCCGGTCGAGATAGGATGATGACGGACGAAAAGCCAGTCTCCACTTGGGCAACAATGAAGGCAGCGAGGCCCAGGTGTAATCGGACACCACACAGCCAAGGTGTAATAGGACACCTCGCGGCTATGGTGTAACCAGACACCGCCCGCGCTGCAGGCGAGCGACGACCCGCGTATCGAGGAGCAATCTGACACTAATTGACGATAGCTTGACGTGGGGAGGGGGGCTGACTGATGCACGCTGGAGTTCCTACTTAACAGAAGGGAACGGAGAATACGGGACTTGTACTGCTGACGAACGCGACGTGTGAACATCGGTCGAGCGAGAAACATCGGGAGGAACGACCAGCGGGGCGGCAGAGTATTAGTCCGTCAGATTCAGAGACTGACGCGAAAGAACGATCTGTAGTTAGGCTGTACGAAGCAACATTTGAGATAGTCCGATTTAATATCTAAACGCTTTAATACTACGTGGAAGTTCCCGTAGAGTTAGTGTATATATATATTTGTTTCTTTAATTAAATTCATTTATTAATTAAACAAAGTTCGTCGTGAATCTTCTATAGAAAAGTTAGGCACGTTAAATAAAAGTGCAAACAAAAGAACGAGCAATCGAGGGTCGACATCAACACACGGCAAACACACGACAGGGCGACCTCCGATTGCGACACATGTAACCTTTGCGATGCTGCATTTTCTAAACAATAGTCAAGACTAGTACCGATTGTGGATTAGTGTCGTAAGATGCGATTTAAGCACCTCATATGTTGAGCCTTAACGCGTTTGCATAAGTGCAGGATGGGGCTGTTATGCTCTGCGGATTAGTATGTATGTATGCATGTGTTTATGTATGTATGTATGTGTGTAGGCCTACGTATGTTTGTATGTATACGTGCATGCATGTATGCATGTATGAATGTATGTATGTATGCATGTATTTATGTGTGTATCTATGTATGGAAATATATGTATTTATGTATGCATGTATGTATATGCGCATGTATGTATATGCGCATGTATGTAGCCTATGCATGTATGTATGTATGTGCACTTCTGAACTTTTGTAATTAGGACATTATCAAATTACAGTTGTTTGGTATTGTATGTGTGTATGTATGTATGTATGCATGCATGTATGTATGTATGTATGTATGTATGTATGTATGTATGTATGCATGTATGTTTGTATGTATGTATGTATGCATGTATGTATGTATGTATGTATGTCATTTGACACTTATAATATAGTACCTTTTGATTACCTCTCAAAAGCGTTGCGTGCACCAATCTATACGCTGCTAACTGTCACCAATGCAAAAATTTCGTTAGCAAACAAAGCAAAGCACAGAAAACTAGAATAGTCACCAAAGGTGCGCCCACGCACACATGTAGAACCAAACCAAAGGATTTTCACTCATAGTACTGTTGACATATGACACCATGTTTGGGGTGTCAACAGCGTAGAGGACGACGCGCGGTATCGTTCGTAGTACACGTGATGCCTCCGCCCAGCTGTCCCTCGTTGGTGGAAGATGTTGCACGTCCGGCTATCCCGTAAACCACCGGGTAGGAACGCACACCAGGTGTTGCTATTCATGGACTGGATTTGATATGGCATAGGTGGTTAACACTGGCTTTGGAATTTCCAATTTATCTTAATTTCTTTACTGAACAGGTTGTGTTTTACTTCAAAACACTTGTAAGCATAGCCCTCTCTTTTACAGAGTTTCAGAATTTTGGTAATTATTTTCTTTTCTCGTATTTTCGGCAAGTAAACGACAATTAACAAAGATAAGTAAATAATCAAACTTGAATCTGATGTTAAAATATATCAAAACATTGACCTGAGTGAGGCTGAGTCATGACACAAAAGGTCTACCAATATTCACGCGCCTTACTCAAGCAAACGGTCTTTTCTCTGCATGAGGTTTATACAATGACTACATTGTCGCAGCTGTCGCTGTTGCATACCTGAGTGGATCCATTCAAAACATGGGTTTTCAAGAATAAATGCCGTAAGCTAACCTACTTTCACAGCCAGTGACACCCTTGTTCGCGAAACCGAGTCTCCCTGCCAGGGCTTCTAATGCGGTTGCACAAACACACACTGGCATGTCAGCGCAAACGGAGTCGTGACATTAGTATTAACTGCGCGTAGTGGTTGATAATTGTATGGCTGAAGGCTTAATTCTAACCGTCTACTAAATCGTGTGTATTGGAATTATGTACTAATAACTCGTCATGATGTTTTACTCATTTGGAGCGAAAACTTACGGTACTTCAACTATTGATATTTTATACTGATCTCTGGTATTGTCGGTGGCATTTGGTGAATTGCGTGCACTATTTCGTTGTAATAGTACAACTGTCAGTTAGTGAGGCAAGATGAGCTTCGCTGGACAACGAGTCTTAATTGGACGATCCGATCATCTTCGACGTCTGAATGGGTGGGTGGATAGACCGACGAACGGATGGATGAAGGGATGAATGAATGGATGAAGGAATGGATGGACGGATGGACGGAACATTGATAGATGAAGGGATGAATGAATCTCCATCCATCCATTGAGGTCGATGGTTCGAATCCCTGCAAGGGCAGAAGGATGTTTGAGATGTTCCTTCCACCTGCGCCCTCTGGCACACTGAGCTTTTAAACGATTATGTACACTATATGGAAAGCTGAGCCTACTTTATGCAATTGAGGTTAGGAAGAAGGGGTCGATAATATTTATTGCCAGGGCTGCATCTCTGGGCTAACTTTGGAGTGGCGTTCATCTCTTCTTCTTCTTCTTCTTCTTCTTCTTCTTCTTCTTCTTCTTCTTCTTCTTCTTCTTCTTCTTTTTCTTCTCTTCTTTCTTTATCTTCTTCTTCTATTACTAATACTACTTCTACTACTACTACTACCACTACTACCACTACTACCACTACTACTACTACTACTACTACTACTACTACTACTACTACTACTACTACTACTACTACTACTACTTCGTCTTCTTCTTCTTCTTCTTCTTCTTCTTCTTCTACTTCTCCTTTTTGTCTTCTTGGTGTGGACATCTTCCTCTTCCTCGCATTCATCAGCTTCTTGTTACTGATAACCATTTTCATCTTACGATCAGGAGAATTGTTGCTACTTCTGATAATACGTGCGCAAACTTCAGCAGCCATCGACTACTACAATTCCGATGGTGTGCTGTACATAAACCCGGATACTGGCTCAAGCCGTAAGCCATGGTCAGAGGCACAGTCGTTTTGTAAATCATTAAACTCCACTCTGTGTATTCTTGACACTCCGAATCAGAGGTTATCGTTTATCGAAGCACTCAAATATTTCGGACTATACAACTCGGATGTCTGGGTCGGGGCGATTGGAACTTACGGAGGAGCAAACAGCTGGAGGTGGATTAATAAAGCAAACTACATGGGACCGGGTAAGTCTGCTTCTCAACTCCAGGTGTAAAATTTGTATTTTATAATGACTTCTTACACTTATAATTACACGCACATGTTCAGTAAATCTTCAGCAAATCTGATTCTGAGGCCATCCACATTCCACAGCTCCAGTCCATTACACGGAATCCGTTCAGGTGGTTCGAAGACACGCACCACCGTCGATAGCTTTCGAATTCGTAAAGCGATCGGACTTCAAGCCATCGACTCACCAGATTTGCGCGCGTTAAAAATGTTTGTAATAATAATAATAATTTTAAAAAAAATTATAATAAAAATAATCATAGTAACGCGGTGGCCTTTAGGGGTACCTGCACCAACTTAGAACTAGACGAATAGGGCCCATTCCAGGCAATTCTACACTGTAAATAATGTTAAAGTCCCTGAGGGAGCCTGTTTACCTCGGGGCCCAAAAAATAATAAGGCCTAATAATGATAATAATAATAATAATAATAATAATAATAATAATAATAATAATAATAATAATAATAATAATAATAATAATTTATAACGTAACGTTTACTCGAGTAAAAACCAGTCTTTAATATTTTGATTATGTGTTTAAAACGAACAATTGAATCACAACAATACTAGATTCTTCGCAGTATCTAAACTCTTGAATCCAGTGCTTTTTGAGCCGGAACGCGCAGGAACGACGTTGCGGCATCTTTTTCAGCTACTAAAAAATAAATTATTTATTTTAATAATAAAAACAATAATTTAGTTATTTTAATTTAATTTCAGTGTTGTGAACTATTTTCAGTGTTTATTGAGACCCCTCCCAACCCCCAATCCTGTTTTTTTCGGGATTTTAGTCCTTCCACAATTGTTCAATTCCGGAACATATTGTTCAGTTCTGGAAACTTCTTTCTAGAAAAAAAGCACTGATTGAATCCACGTATCAACGATTTGTTAACGCAAACTTTAGACTTGACACACGGCAACAAATCTTTTCAGTGCTCACTAAATAATGCAACTGACCTTCTTGCCAAGTCGACCGTTGACGCTGACGTCAGATATGGTGCGCGAAATCCGATCAATAAAATCATGTGCTGCTTCACCGGACACTGTAACTTATCTGTAAAGAATTAGCTGAGAAGATTTCTTCATCTGCCGGAATAGTTCAGAGTTCAGTAGCGGTAGCTGCCTTATTCTTCAAACTTGCTTTAGGCCTATAAACGATAATATAGGCCTAATCAAATAAATTGTGGCATGTCGTGTCCTAGAGATAAGGTATTTCATAGGGGTGACGTGTCTTGCCACATCCCGAATGCCGTGTGATTCCGAAGTTGTCCATAGAACAGCCAGCTTCTAGAACCTTCTAGACACTCGTTCCGGTTTCTGTATAAGGGAGGAAGTGAAGGGGGGCTGAGGAGAGAAGTCAGCGAGAGAGACGTAGACAGTTGAAAAAAGGCGCTGAGAAAGAAGTTAGTCAGCAGTTGAGAGTCAGTGTTTGTGGAAAGTGTTTTCTTGAACAGTATTGTGTAAGCTGTGAGTTTTAAAGAATAATGTTTACCCAACGAACCATGAAAGAGAAAGAAACCCAGGAGCAAACTGGTCATAATTATAATTCCATTGCGCCGGTTTCTAATACAAAAGGCCTCAACTGATGGCACACCAAAACCAAGCCGTAATCGGGTCATTATGCAGAAAATCAGTCCGTAAGACAGAAAGGCAACCGATGGTGGATAAGCAGTTTGAAAGAAGTAAGTTCTAGGTTGAGAATGAAATGACACAAGCGACTGAGCAGAGTGCACAGACACAGGGAGAGTTCCAAAATGTATGTCCCAAAACCGAAAAATCTCGTTCACCAAGAAAAGTTCTTGATTTTGATATCACCAGAGAAAAACAGATGACATCATCGAATAATGATAAGTCTGTGGAATAAGAACTGATTTCATGTGTTGTGACTGGCCAGAGTAACACTCTAACAATTAGAGTGAATGCCAGTATGCAACAATTTATTTATTTAATTTGCAATTCACCTTTACGTAAATGAATAAAACATCCACGAACTTTTGTTTCAGCAATTCAAGGCGCTTCCGATTTCATCCACAGTTTCATCACTATTTCAAAACCAGAGACTTCGATCAATGTAAACACTTCGAGTGCGATCTACAAATTCAACTACTTGTGTCAGTATCCCGCGTCATGTAAGTTGCAAAGATTTAAAATAGTCGCAAATTAGTACATTTTTGGAATTAGTTCACATTTTCTTATAAGAGAAGTTGAAATTATCGCTCAGGAACAAAAATTAAGCTGTATGCAGTCACATGAGTACTTTGGTTTTATTGTGCTATAAGCAATAAGCATGTAAACATTTTATTACATATTTGTCAGCTTATTGTGCGCTTATTGTCTAGTAAATTCGAATCTGAGGCGTGAGATATTGTGTTCATATTATAGTCATATAGTCGGCTCATACCCTGGAGTAAGTTCCCCTAGAGTAAGTATAGTCTAACAACCTGCGACATAAACTTATCGGCCTCTCCCTCTTTTCCACAAACGCTTCATGACCATTCTGTTCGATCGTGGTTTCAATGTGTTAGATCGGGAGCGCCTCTGATGAGTCTCTCTTGAAGTGGCGCTATATAAATTTGGAATTTAAATTACAATTACTATTGCAATATGGTCCAGTTAAAATCGCTGTGGCAAGCGTAGCGGTATTGCAATATGATCCAGTTAAAATCGCTATGGAAAGCGCAGCGGTTTGAGCAACATCAAGTCGAGCTACTTTGATTGGTGACCGACTGTGGAATATCACATGATCTGGCGCCAACTCAGATCTCCATCCTTTATTCGTCGGCTAACGAGAACCAATGTAAGTCAGGAGATTAAAAGTAGCCTATTGTATAGATCTGCATAGTCAGTAGATTACTGTGGTAGTGTTTACGTAACCTCTCACCTTTGGTACCACGTTCCGGAAGAGTTTCTATATTAAATCAGCAACTTCACATTTAAGATATATGGCGACGAACCTAGATGAATTATTTTTTGAACTGACTGGAAAATTATTAGTCTTATTACACTGCAAGCAATTTCCTCGTTTCAGCATCTGCTTGTGGAAGTGGAAGGATATTGCTTGCGTCAAATGGATACTGCTACGTCGTTTCAAATGATATGTCACCCTGGTTCATCGCAAGGAACAACTGTCTGTCAAATGGCGGAGATTTGGCGATCATCCCAGATCTTAATTCGATAAGTCAGTACTTGAATGTGACGCAGTACTGGGTTGGATTACGCAGCAGCTGGTGGAACTGGCAAAATGCAGGTAAAGGCCTATATAAATTTTATATGAATTATCAAACATACTTATTTCTGATCTGATATTATGTAATGTGGGTTAGTCTAGTCCTGTTCGTTTGGTCCTAGTCATATTCGTCGTCCTGTAGCATAGTATTATTCTTATTCTCATTATCATTCTTATTCCGATTCTTAGTCCTAATCGTAATGCTAAATCTAGTCTAGTCCTAGTTTTAATTCTAATTAATATATCTGTCCGTTTAGTCCTCGTTCTATTCCTATTATGATGCCGGGTTATGGCTAAAATTAAATTAATGGTTATGTCAACTCTAAGCTAAATAGGTGTTTTCTTATTCATAAATCTTAGTCTTAGTCTAGTCTTAGTCCTAGTCTAGTTTTAGTCTTAGCCTAGTCTTAGTCCTAGTTTAGTCTTAGTCGTAGTTTAGTCTTAGTTCTAAACTAATATATCTGTCCGTTTAGTCCTCGTTCTATTCCTATTATGATGCCGGGTTATGGCTAAAATTAAATTAATGGTTATGTCAACTCTAAGCTAAATAGGTGTTTTCTTATTCATAAATCTTAGTCTTAGTCTAGTCTTAGTCCTAGTCTAGTTTTAGTCTTAGCCTAGTCTTAGTCCTAGTTTAGTCTTAGTCGTAGTTTAGTCTTAGTTCTTGTCTAGTCTAATTTAGTATAATATCTGTGATTATTATTGCTCATTGTCATGAACAGCTACTAACTCATTTGTGATATCCTTAAAAACAAAACAAAACAAAATTATATTGATCCAAAAATCCATGCAAAAAATAAATACATCCAGGGGCGTAACTTTAGTCTAAAAAGTGGGGGGTACCAATACTTTGGTCTAAAAAGTGGGGGGTACCAATTTCTTCTCCGCTTTAGCTTTTCGCATGGCGCCCATTTTGAACATATTCCCTGCCAGTGTTCTCATTAATTTTGGCTCTCGGTTTACCTGTGTATCTAAGTATTTTCATACTTTTGGTGGTGACTGCGTTCTCTGAGAAGGCACAATAATAAAATATTGATTGACATTGCTTTAAAAGTGGGGGGTACAGTACCCCCCAGTCCAAAAAGTGGGGGGTACGGGTACCCCTCGTACCCCCCACAAATTACGCCTATGAATACATCCAAGCGTTCCTATGTGGTATAATTTTGTTAAGAAGCCGAAAGGAACATTAGGACAGAAATATTCTTTAGTGCAAGAGTTGTAGACTTGGGGAGTAGTTTGAATGATAGTACTGTCTCAGTGGACACTATCACAGCTCTTAAAAAGAAGCTTCTTGGAAGGAGGCGCAATTAAGCGTTCGAGGTTAATTTGCAGTGGTTCTAGTACACCGACTGCTCGACTTCTGATCCACTTGAAACCCTCGTTATGTTGTGCTATATATTTCAAATACACTAACTCAAGATATCGAGGACATCTTGAGATAAACCCTTGGAGGCGTCTCTACAGCTCGGTGCATTGTAATGCTTTCGTATGTTCTTGCAGTGACTGGTGCGTCAGCCGATGTGACGGTTACCTTCTGGGCGAATTTTCAACCAAACGATGACAATGCCGACTGCATGTCCTTTAGAGGCGGAGATGAGTATGATGATCCGTGCTACATGGCAATGAATTTTATCTGTCAAAAAGGTGTGGATTAGCAAAATGATAAGCTATCACAATGGCACAACATATCGATAATATAATGATAACGAAATAATGATAACGAATGATAAAGAAACCCTCCGTAACAGCTGCTCTGCCTCTCCCTGGTCTCTCTGGCAACCGGACTCTGACCACCTAGCGTAACTAAACGATTGGATGACAATAGATACGACTCACCTCTTCAAGATTTCCTCTCCTAATCCATCGGATCCTCTGCCTTCCAAGCTATCTCGTCCTCAACGAAACCCTCCGTAACAGCTGCTCTGCCTCTCTCTGGTCTCTCTGGCAACCGGACTCGGACCACCAACGGACATCGATTTCTGGACAACCCCTCGGATACGTCGCAGCGCTCGTGAATAAGCTGGTGCTTTGCGCTCAGCTTTACAGTGGCGCTTTAGAAAATTGGAGACTACGATTACGATTGCGATTACGAATACACTATAATGTAATTTGATAATGTCTTCGTTTCAGAGTTCAGAGTGAACATTGATGTCGGGCAAACGTTGCATAACATTCCGATAGGATAGTAACGATGGTATAATGGCAAAATGACATGACTTGTGTGGTTTAGAAGAGTTTTCTTCTGTGTTAGCATTTAAAAGTTACATTGCTATCAAATAAGGAAAAGTACCGGAAGAAAAACTCGTCATCGATAGATTCCTTTGTGTTGTATATACATAGGATTATTAACTAAACGCCTTTGTGTAAATTAAAGAGACGACACTGTGACAACAGCGCCAAACAGGTCACAATGGTGAATGTATGGATTGGACAAGATGTGTTAGCGAGGGTAGATTGGGATGAACTGTACTGGAGTATGTGTAATTAAATTATTTCAAGTAAGCCTAAGTTCAATTTAGATCCATTGGATCAGATTTATCTAGAATAGGTAGAATTACATGATCCGAATGGATTTTATTAACCAGGTCCAATTAGATAAGTGCAAAGTAGATTAGATTGGATGAAATTATGTAGAAATAGATTACAGCAGATCTAGACATGATGAAGTTACATCAGTGGAGTTCCCACTTGAATAGATTCAAGTAGAATAATTAAGATTGCTAAGATTAGATAAATTATACTAAATTATATATGAATATACATTAGTCGACATGGCATGGCATCTCATAAGTTACATTAAAAATCATTATGCTGCATTTATTTTTATTTTTTTTATTTTTTTTATTCCGGATATTTCTATAGCGCCTCTCGAAGTCAACTACTACTCAGAGACGCTCCCGACTACAGCATTTGATACTGTGCCGGAATTTTCACGCCGAAGCGCCACGAGCAATTGCGAGTGAAGGACTTGCCCAAGGTCCGTACGCAGCGGCTAGAGTGGGATTCGAACCTGCAACCCTCCGGTCACAAGGCGCCGAACTTACCACTGAGCCACCACGCCCCACATTTATGTTACCTTATATTACATTACATTAGAAATCATTATATTATAATATAATATCATATTACTTTATGTTACATGTTTATTAAATCGGATAACATTATATTAGAAGAGATGAATGTGATTGTTTTTACTCTCTTGAATTTAACGTTGACCACAGGCGTGGAGTCCCCATCAGCTGCATATCAGACGTCTTCACCTACGTCCAGTTCACCAAATCGTAGATCAACTTTGGCCGCTGCGACTTCAAGCGGAGATGCAGTTCAAACAAGCAACCTCCATCTTGAGGTTAAAAATGATGCACCGAATAAGGCACTAGCTTTGGCAATAGGTGTGTATGCATGTATCTGTGTATTTTGAAATATACGAAGCACCTCTTGCAATTACACAAAGGTGTTGATAATCGGTGGATTTGCTTATTATGGTAGGCCTGCTCAGAACATCAAAGATAAAAACACATAAGAAAATCGAAAAAAATTATCAATGCCCAAACGTGTTTTGTCACATGTCTCGTTTCTTATATTAAATTATTTTTACTGATGGAGGTTCTGAAGATTTCTCGGTACACTGTCAGTAGAATTAGGCCTAATCTTTCAACCATGTAGGCTACACTTGAACCCAGTATGCACTGAAATCTGGAAGGGCGCTGAAAGGATGCGATGTAAAAATTGTATTTTTGATCCTTCTCCACACCATGCACGCATCTGCAATTCCACGAGAGTTTTTATGGCATCGTAATCGAACAGCGTCCAAAAACCAAGTCGCGGGAACCTGCTCATTCACAGGCGCTTAGTCAAAACAAAATCTATAGGCAGAAGGGCCAAAATCGGGTCCAGGTCAAGATTAAAAGGGTCAATCAGACAGACAGCAACGGTGGATGGTCTTTAGAGTTGACGCAGAGAGGGAGGTAAGGGGAAGAGGAGGAATTGGGATAGGATGTGAAAGAGCAGTGTTTTCAGTTGTGAGTGGAATACGTGCGGAGAGATAGCCAGTAGTCAGCAGTAGAGTATATGTGTCTGTTAGAAGCTTAATTGTGTACTTTGCACTCGATGAATATTTCAATAATTATCTGCTATTTCTTTCATCTCTTAATTCTTTCCTGATGGAGAGGAATATTTCTCCTCTTGTAAGTTTATTTGTGTACACGTGACATCTTTCACCAGCATTTTGTTTACCTTCTTGCCCAGGTATTGCTGTTGGGATCGGAGTACCGGTAATCGCAATCATTATCATAGTTATCGTCGTTAGGATCATCATTCGTCGGAGAAGAAACAAAAGGTAGGGTCAATATCCAGTATATCTGCATTCGAAGATGTGTTATTTTACTAAGCATGGAGGAAGAAATTCTAAGTAAACTCGTAATGACTACGCTACGTTGATGGTGTTTTAAAATAATTGAATATTGGTAGCCTACATTCAGTGAATTAATCTTCCCACTCTACAATCGTATTATTTTCCCACTTTCTATGGTCCGTTTAGTACGCTTACAAAAGGCGACATACTGCACCGGTTCCACCTCACAAATAATTCGAGGCAAAAAGTTATTGCTAACATTGGAGAAACCAATGAACAAACGGAATATTTGCACTGAATTAGCTCTGAGTCGAATAAGCTAATTTTTCATTGTTGCTTCTGGTCATAGCAAATCTAGCCAATATTAAAGCAAAGGTTTAGCCTATCAGTTTACATTTCAGTGAAAAGATCCTACAGTCCTAAACCTTTAATTTATATTTTTGTATGGTGTTTTACTCCAAACTAAAAAATCATGAATTGCTTATATGTATACTTTTTTACAATTTTATTTTGTATATTTACGCTAATTTCTAAAGGCGAAAATAATTTTATGCATTTTCTTAGGTAACTAACAGCTTTAAGTTTAATTAGTAAAAAAAAGTCGAATATTCTATAATTGGGTGGATAACAATTGCATTTGAAAAACATTATTTCAGGAATGCTGAGGAGCCGAATACGAGAGACCAAAGTGTCAATCTTCCTCACAGTTCACTAACACCTCCAACGTACATGCAGTTAAATATGGCAGATAGGTTGGAAAGGAACGTATATGCCAGCATAGGAAATTCACCAGACTATCTACAACTGTATATATAGAATAATCGACCAAGGACTCGGCATATACGAACACTAGCGAACTGTCGCCATAATATGCAACGCGTATTCGAACATCTGACTCTTAATGTTAATGACGTTTGTGCGAACTTATAATAGGAGATAACCGATGTCATATTATAGGTTTTTAGATTGTTTATAAAATAATCATTGTTACCAGTTGTTGGATTGTTTATTTTGATTGTTTAAATTCTTAATTCAACAGTTAAACGCTCAAATAGTTTTGTTCTTGTACATCCTATGGATGGATGAGGAAGGTTTTGAGTTTTCTGATCGCATAAAAAGAGGAAGAGCAGGTTGCTGTGAGGTGGTCTATATGGGCTGTATATTTGAGATCATCCTGAAGGATGACACCCAGTATCTGCAAAGTTTTAACTCGGGTAATATTAGGTAGTGGAGGAGAAGGGTCAATTAAATTGGTGTCGAGGGCGGAAAATTATCATTTCTTTAGATTTAGAGCTACATGTATTTAAGTTAAGGTTATTGGCAAAGCCCAGGTAGAGATTAAATGCAGTTCAGATGGAATAGTATGAGCTTGAGAGGATCCAGTAAGGACTAAGGAGGTAGGTGTCATCTGCAAATTTGAACATAAGATTAAGAGGCTGAAGAGGGTGCAGGTCAGAACCAGTAAAGGAGAAGTTGGTAGGTCCTAAGACTGAGCCTTGAACTATGCTAGCATTGATTGGGAGGAGAGATGAAGTGATCTTTGAATATAGTGAGGGGCTAGCGTTCAAGATGATATTCATTATAAAGACGCATCTTAGATCCACTATCTCACAGGACAGCCTTGGTGGTCTTGATCGTCTTGCGATTGAAATCGAATGTGCAAAATAATTAAATATTGATGACTTAATCGACATTTTGCGAACAGTATACAGAGCTAGAATAGCCAAATTCATAACGTTAAGAACTAGAGTATTCAGTCTACGTAGGCTACATTACTGTGTGTGCTATGCTTAGGCAGTAGCATTAATGATAACGTTTAGTGCTCTTTTATACCAAACTGCAGTTTTAACTAGCTATCTCATTGTTTACACTTGTAACTATCGAGTGCCCCTAAGCTTAGGGGCAGTCGAGAGTGTAGTGATTAGCGTACTGGACTGTCAAACGAGAGCTCGGGGTTCAAATTCCCGCTAGCGCATAAATTAAATTTTTGCTTCGAGATTTCTGCTCCACGGTCCACCTGCGCCCTCTAGCCAACTTAGCTGTAATGAGTACTCTGACCGAACATTGTCGGTGGGAAGATGAGACGACGAGGGAGAGGACTGGCCTTCATATGCCGAGGCTAAGAACAATGAAGTCGCTAACACCTCATACTCATGGATAGAACGGGATTACTAACATGGGCGTCCTGAGGTTGCCCCTCCCAGATTTTGCTCATGTTTTGCAAAAATAAAATCTTTGAATTATTATGATCATTACAACTGTTGTCCCAATTCAATTCGGAGAAGCACTTAATTATTTAGGTAAATCCTTGACCATTATTTGTTTTAAAGTTGTCACAAAAGTCATGTTCTGTGTTCATGAATAGCATGCAAAAACGTCAATTTGCTCCCCCTACAAATGTTGCCATCTACAAAAATGTGGCTCCCCAACAAAACTCCTGCGGACGCCCAGGACTGCTAAAGAGGGCCCCAAGCTTAAAATGTCCAGGGCCTCCGGCTATAGCCTAGCCTATAGGTTGTTACGCCACTGATAATGACGGGATTGAACGGAGCGCATTAGAAGGTTCAAAACAGTAAATTAAGCTTAATTAGCAGAGAGTTTCAGCTTCGGGTAAATTGATGCTGATACAGAACGAGTAGGCTGGGCTAACGAAAAATGTGTTTGTTGTAATCTGTTGTTGTTAATTTAAAAATAATAAATTTCTGCTGAAGTTCTGCCAATTTTTTAGACAGTCATTTTGTCATTTTGGTGTCACGGTTGTCACCCCCTCTGAAGGTGTCACACGGTGCGACCCGCACCCTCTGCACCCCCCAGTGACGCCACTATTGATGATGATGATGATGATGATGATGATGATGATGATGATGATGATGATGGTGGTGGTGATGATGATGATGATGATGATGATGATGATGATGATGATGATGATGACGTCGTCGTCGTCGTCGTCGTAATCGTCATCGTCACGGTCATTGTCGTCGTCATCATCGGTCGTGAATAAGCTGGTGTCCTGCGTTCTAGCTTTCAAGTGGGGATTTAGAAATTTCGAGTTTACGATTATGATCAGCCTCATCATGACATGAAGCATTCTGTTTGGTCTATTCGCTTCTGTTCTATACCTACACAGAGATACTCAGAGCATAGTGACCTTATGGTTGTTCCGCGTATGCACTCTTCCACGGTCCAATCCAGGATCTTTGCCTATGTAGGTCCTTCAGCCTTGTACAGACTTCCCCAGTTCACCGCCAAGAGTTTATTGTCCTCTCTCCTCTTCAGTTCCGTAAACGCTTGAAAACCTTTCTTTTCGCTGCTTCTGGCAGTGATGCTGGTCCAGAGCGCCGCTGAAATAGTAGCGCTATATAAATGTTCGGTTACAATTACAATGACAGTTACAATAGTCGATGCGAGCTCCGCAGTTACAATGGTCGATGCAAACTTGGAGCAAGCCAACGCTTCCTAGAAAAGATGGCGTCGGTACGACATAGATCGGTTGCTACGAGCGATGCGAATAAAAATGTTTCTCTCTGGGATGCTGAAAAAGATGGTGGTGTCGACACTTCGTATCGTCCTACCGCGTCGGTCAATGCTTCGAAGCAGTTTCTGCGGGAATCGGTGTTCCTGGTGATATTCGTCTTCTTTGCGCTGCTCACGCTGTACGTGCGCTCGCGTAACAGTGCCTATCCAACGCCCGTTGGTGTTGGCTTAGCTCAGCCAGGCCAGTTCGTCGAGGAACGAGCAAGAAAGCATCTGATAGATATCACCAATATAGGCAGTAGACCCGTAGGCAGTCCTGAGAATGAAGACAAAGCCGTGAACTTCCTTCTGAATGAGATTACTATTATACAGAATCATGCAAGCGACGCGCATACGATTGAGGTCGATGTTCAGAGAGTTAGTGGCAGCTTCAGCGTCCTGGAGTATAATCTGACAATTATCTATGACAATGTAAACAATATTGCAGTGAAACTTTCGCCAAAGGCGGGTGCAGACCACAGCCTCCTAGTAAACTGTCACTATGATACAGTTTTCAATAGCACTGGTAAGTTGAAAACTGTTTTGTAAAGTTGTAAAACTTTTTTAGTTATTTCTAAAAGCCAGCCATCTCAGTTCTCTGTTGGTTTTGTTCTGAGAATAGTAGAAGAATAAAAGATAGCTGTAATGAGAGTTGGACAGAAACATTAGGGTCGTAATTGCTGCAATGTAAAGTTGAGTATCGTCGGTGTAATGCTGTAACTGGACTCCAAAGTGATAGGCTATGGGGCTGATGGGTGACGTGAATATTGTAAATAATAGTGGGCTGAGAACAGATTCCTGAGGGGCACCAGCAGAGAGAAAGACACACCTGCTGAGACAGATTGCAGATGTAATAAGCTAGCAAGTTAAGGAAGTCCTAGAGACACCGAAGCTTTTGCCGAGTCTAGAAGTAGTAGCTAGTGGCCAACAGTATCAGAAGCATCACTAGGGTCTAGGCATACTGAGAGGCATGCCTTCCATTATCAGTAGATGTGTAGATGTCCAGCAAACAGGCAAGAGCACTTGGGAGGACTAGCCTTCATTGTAAGCTGATTGGTAAGTGCTAGGAGATGAGGTAATGTGTTTCGTAATCTGTGTAAGGAAGAGACGTTCACAAATCTTTCAAATGTTATTGAGGTTGCTGATGGGTCTAAATTTAGTAAGCTGTTGATGTCCACATTAGGTTTCTTTTCAACCTGCACTCTCGTTGATGATGTTCTTCCAATGCCTATATACCTCAGAAGAAAGCCATCTTGTTTTCAAAGGCATTAAGATAGCAGTGCTGTAGAGTCTCTACACTAGACTAGGGAGAGCTTAAATGAATGGTAACACTCTTGCTCGAAGAATGTAAGGTCTTAAAATACGTGGTTCGATACCCGTAAGCTCCCTATAGGTTGACAGCCTTCCACTCCCTAGGGGGCAGCTGTAAAATGAGCGGGTGCCTAACAGGCTGCCAAGACGTATGTTCTATAAGATCTTGATAATTGTACTGTCATATGTTTCAATGTTACTCACTGCGGTTTGTCAGTGAGCTTTGTCAATAAATGCAAATATTACATTACATTACATTTGATTAGTTTCTTTGTGATTGTTTTAAAAGTATCACTTAAAAAAACAATTGTGAAGAACTAAAGGTACCTTGAGGTTTTAGGCAGAGATAAACAAAGGCCAGGAGAGAATCCTGCTAATTGAGCAAAGAATTGTATGCTTAAAATTCAGTTACTTGTTTTGATTTGCATAATAAGTTGTTGAAATAGAAATTATTTAAATAATAATTAAATTCTGGTGACTCTTGCAGGTGCAAGTGATGATGCAGTCAGTTGTTGTATCATGTTAGAAGTTTTGAGAGTCCTTTCTCGAGGCTCACAACCCTACCAGCATAACATTATTTTCCTTTTCAATGGTGCAGAAGAAAGCATGTTGCAGGTATGACAAGAACCAGAATCACATCCTCTTTAAGGATTCTTACATAACTGTGGCCGTGGGCTTTTACTGATAATCCAAAATAAATAAAGGTTACAGATATTGAGGCAAAATTTGCCTCAATATCTCAATATATTCAATTAAAGATACATTTAATGTATCTTTAATTGAATGTGTTGAGGTTTTTTTATCTAGAATTGTTGTTTTTACAGTCATGTAACTGTTGACTGTAAAATCAGTTAGAAGCAACACATGGGTCAGTTACAGTGGCATGGGTGTCTACAAAAACTTGAAATCACATATTTTGGACTGTGAAGCATTGTGAGGATACACTCTCGGGAGCTGCTGGTCGTCACTTTGCGGATGATGTGAAAGCATTTGTCCAGGGTCTCCTTCATCTCGGTTGCACTTAGTTGCATGTATTGAGTCTCTATCGAAGTCTCTGCACTCCTGGATGTCCCCAAATCGTGTCTCTCTTAATGCCTCCAAAACCCAGTTCATTTGGTTTGGCTCCCCTCAACAGTTGCAGAAGATTGATTTTGCCCTTCTATCAGAAATCTTTCCACACTACTCCTTTTCATCAAGTGTACGTGACGTGGGTGTTACGCTTAATAGCTCTCTCCTTCAAAGATCACATCTCTAACCTCTCTGGCTCAATCTAGGTCTTTTGCTTCCATTGGCCCTGCTCTTTGGAATGAGCTTCCTCTATTCGTTCGTTCTTCTATTCTCTTAGGTAACGTCTCTTCCTCTTTTACCTTTCTTAAAACTTGCTTTTTCTCTCGGGGTCTTTCACACTGGCAGCGCTTCTGAATGGCCCGCCTGCTAGAAGCGCATTATAAATATCCGAATACAATACAATTCAATACACGTGTTTCCTACTTCCATTTAGAGCGTCTCACTTAAAGCAAACAGCACGATCACTTAGCCTTAGACCACAAGCACTAACTGGCATAGCCAGAAACCAGACGCCTATGTGTTGTGCAGTGAATGCCTTAGCCCCTGCATGGAGAAAAAGCATACATGTCTCCGTGTGTGTATCTGTGTGTGCCTGTGTGTGTCTATGTTTGTGTTTGTGTCTGTGTCTGTCTGTGCGTTTATTTGGTTGATATTGTCTGATTTTTAAAATTAAATATCTAAAGTTTGAAGAACCGAGTGCCATTTAATTGCTAATCTATCGAGCTAATGACAATGATAAGAACAGGGACAAAATAGGGGTTTAGGACATTTCCCCGGAACAATTCTCAGACATTTCCCCTGGACTTTTCCCAGGGTAATTCCCCCAGTCAGATTAATTTTGGTTTTTGTTATTCTGCTGTTATTTTACAGGCTAGCCATGGATTCATCACAAAACATCCTTGGGCAAAGCAGATCAAAGCATTTATAAATTTGGATGCAGCAGGTGCTGGGGGCAGGGAATTTCTCTTTCAGGCAGGCAGGTTCCATGCTTCAGCATAAATTAAGATGCTAACATAACTCATCTAGAAGCTTCATTGTTTAATTATATGTGACTGATGCTATTTCTTTTGACTAAGTAATTGAATAAACTTGAACCTATTGATGACTTTATTTAGGCTTGCCTTAACCCTTTAAGAGTCATGCCTTCAGCCCTTTTTGTGTAGTACTTAACCCTTTAATGGAGAGCATGCACTAAAATGTATGGAAAACTAAGGGGGGATAGAGTAGTGGTAACACTCATGGCCAGGAGAGCATAAGGTACGCGGTTCGACTCCCGTAACCCCCCCCCCCCTTTGCCCTATAGGGCGGCGCCTTGCATGGCTGCCAAACCGTGTGTTAATTAATTAAGATCTTGATTGTACTTTCATGTTTCAATGTAATCTTACTGCGTTTGTCGGTTTGAAATAATAAAGAATATAATTATTATTATTTTTATTATTAATCCCTCTCATCATTAAAGGGTTAAAAGGCATAGTAAATGTATTTAATATTATTATAGAAAAATTTTAAAGTGTGCAAAGTCACAAAAATGCAAATCAGAGGCCTGCACATTTGCCAAGTGAAGAAGAGCAGTTATATCCAGATTTTTGAAACAATGAGAAATGACTAGGTGTTTTGAGGCATTTCTTTAGGAAATCCATGACTGGTTTATTCAGCCAAATAGGTTCTTGAATCTGGATATGAATAGAAATTGCTCTACAAACTTAAATTTTAGTATTAACGAATTGGAAATGCGCCATATAATATTTATGCTTCTAATTGTGGTTTCCATTGCTATCCAATCTTTCCTTTTAAATTTCAGTTTGATAGTTTTAAGTAAAGTGATTTTTAACTTATGATATTTATGTTAATTTGAAGTAATATAGCCTGAAAAGTATTGTAAATAATTTTATTTTTTATCATGACTTTTTAGAGGTTCCATATTTGCGATATATGATGTGATAGGGACTAAGGTCTGAGCCAGATGCATGTCATATACAAGGCATCAATTTTACATGGCACTGGTGTTTCAGATAATTACAACAGTGTTTGTTTATGAGCCTTCCAGATACTGTGAATAATAATAATAATAATCTTCGTTTAATATTTTCAAACTGACAATTACGCAGTGTGATTACAAATCAGTATGAACGGATGGTCACAAGTTATTACAGGAGTCGAATTTTAACTGTATACGGCAGCCATGCAAGGCGCCGATCACGTCCTACAAGTATATTTGTGTTTCCTGCAGGTCCTGGCAATCCATGGCTGATCAGCATGTATGCTGAACATGCTCCTCATCCATTTGGTTCAGTCTTAGGCCAGGAGATCTTTCAAAGTGGAATCATTCCTTCAGACACTGACTACAGAATTTTCAGAGATTTTGGGAGTTTACCAGGTTAGTTGATATGATCATGTACATTGTATAACATGATCGAATGGACTTCTTTAATGCTGTTACCATAAAAATACGAGGCATCAATTGCATTTTTCTTCAATTCAGGAATCCATTGTAGAGGACCGATTGATTTCAATTTGGGGAACCAGAAATCAGGCTATGGTGGGAAAGCAAGTTGAAACAGTCGTATGCTTGAATGAAATCAATGAACTGACTATGACTCTGAATAAAACTTTTGTGTGATGCTTTTGGACCTGATCTGAGAAGATTGTGATGCGAGCAGAATGTTTATAATACAGTGTTGAATCAATAAAACTGAACAACTCTTTGCAGCAGAGATTGTCTAAACAGAGAAAATGCTAATTGGACTGTTAACCTGTAATCCATGACCTCTTTGTTGAGTAGACAGAAGGGAGACGTGGAATAATGAATGAACAGAATGAGCAAAGCTTTGTGTTTTACAGAAGCTATTGACAACAAGCTGCAACTTTAACTAATTACGTGAACATTAACTATTCTAACTAGTTAGCTAACTTTCTTTGGATGAATTATACGTAGTTATCTTGTTTACGTATTTAAACAGTATGTATTAGTCTAGTCTTGCATGAACGCATCTGTGCACTAGCCTGGAAAAGTGTCCCTTCTGGGGAACGTTTCCTGTTTGTGAGTTTTTCTAAATGTACTAAATGGATTGCAGTTTTGTTCTGCTTTTTCTGTTTTAGGTCTTGATATAGCTTACATAGCAAATGGTTATGTGTATCATACAAAGTTCGATTCTCCTGCTATGATTCCATTAGGATGTATTCAGAGAGGAGGTCTGTATAGTCTGTTTAATTTCGTAGATATTTAAAGTAGTTTGCAATAATTTGTGTGCAACTATTTAGCACAGATGACATTTCGTCACTGGTGGCACTTCAATCCACCGACCAATATGCAATGAATGCCTGTTCTATGTATGAATAGCCAGACGTGCATCATAAACAGTTCTGTAAAGTTGTTACTTTTGCTAAGCTGAGAATGTTTCTGTAGCTGTTTGTAGCTCTAGAGTTAAGATTTTCAGTGGAAGCTTGCTCAAAATGCAAGAAGGACAATGCAGTGCATGAGAATGGACAGGGTGCCCAAGTCTTTTGTATGATTACATGGGATTGTAAGATTCCTGCAGCATGCAGTGTTTGTTATCCAGCTGGCTTAAGACTGGAGCAGGGAGTTCCATGATATATTTCATGGCCAAACCGACTATAGAGGCCCATAATTCTCTTCACAACCAGAAACCAGTTAGATGTTTTATTACTACTATAATTATTATTCAGATTCTGATATCGTGCTCATTTCTGAAGCACGGGCAGCTGGAAAAAGCTATGTCTTCAATTGCTTATGCAATGAAATAAGAGAAAAACAGGTCCCTAAGCTGGCTTAGGCACAAACAGAACAATAACAATCCAGCAACAGGATACCTTTATGACGTTCGAACTTGTGCTGGTACTTATGTACTGACTGCAGAGGATAGAGGGCTTTGTGGGTACGAGGTGGCACGATATTCCATGGACAGTAACCCATCCAAAACTAAACAAGCTTCATGTTACTGCAATGTCACTGCACCAACCTATCCATATCAACAACACCAAGCAGCCACCCAGTGATGAGTTAGCATCTCTGGTATACCAGGACTTAGCTGTATATTTTCATTATATTTTCATTGTTATAATGTCTCTTGTGCTTATTGTAGGCGAAAATTTACTTGCCATGGTAAAAGCAGTTTCTAATTCGTCACTTCTTTCTGATCCTGGAGAGTACAGACATGGTAGTTTAGTCTTCTTTGATGTTCTTGGTCATGTGATGATTAAATATCCAGCTCGGATGGGTCTCATCATAAATACTATGGTCTGCTTTCTGGTCTTCTTACGACTCGGTTGTCAGATATTTGGCCACGGTCCAGGTATGATCAGAACTTTTCATTTGATCAGTTTTTTTTAAAGATGTTCTGTGAAATCATGTAATCATAACATATTTATTACACGCAATTTGTGGGTAGTAGAGCTGACAAGTTTTAAAATACCATATGTACTCGCCTACTTGAAGTCCTTGTCTCTTCTTCTGAACTAATAGTTACGAGCAACTTCAGTATACACGTAGAAACTTGGTATTATGCTTTGAAATTTCAGGATCCCCTCTCCGGCTTTGATATAATGCAACTTGTGTCTTTTCCAATTCATGAAATGGTTCTTGGGTCTCCTTATAACTTGATCCAGTTGGTCTGCCGTTACAAATATCTCCTTCTCATGCACAACTGTCGTGATGACTCTGACAACTTTGTGCACTACAATTTCCTCACTTCCTGTAATCTGTATCAAATGTCAGGGCCCCATGTTGTGGAATTCTTTACCTGTAGATCTGACCTCGGTAAATTGACTATTGGTCGTTTCAAAAATTTACTAAAGTCTCATATCGTAAACCAAAGGACATCCAAATTGATTTTTGTAAAGATTCTAAACTGTACTCGAGTTTAGCATTATTTTGTTATTATACTGGATTAGTTTAGTCGTTAGTTAAGATTATGCTAATTAATTACTTTGCTTAATATCTTCTGTTCAGCCTGTGATCATTATTGGGTAGCGGGACTGGTCCCTTTGGGGTTATCTTTGATGACACCCAACCAGTTAATTTACATTGCCTGTAACGAGCGATTCAAACAGTTTGGTTGTTGTTTCCCAATAAATGGATTGATTGATTGATTGATTTTGTATTGACTCTTGAATCAGATTGGCAGTCTCGTTTTCATGCATAAAAAGGTTGCTTTAGATTATATGAACCGGTCTTATCTTCCTTAATTTAAATCAGATCATTGTGTTTTGTTTCATACTTTAAAGTAGCCACTTTCCCAACTACCGGTAAACACCAGACTACCAATTAAGTTTCCGCAAACATTTAGTTACCTGCTAGTTTTGCTTGTTGCTTGTTGCAGGTTTCCACAAGGTAATGTACTTGAAACATCTTTTAATAGCCATACTGACCCTCAGTATTTCTTGGTTGGCTGCAGTAATCATAGTTATGCTAGTGGGATTAGCTTTGGACCGGAGTGGACATTCTCTGAGTTGGTACACAAATACGTGGCTAATTCTTGGACTCTATGTGGCTCCTGCATTGATCACTTTGCTGGTACCAGCAATGCTGTTAAAGAATCTGTTTTACGAGGTATGCTGTTATTAGTTTTCAGTTTTTTAACTTAGGACTTTGAATGATTAGATTTTTCAAGTTAAATGAGAACATTTTATAAGAATGCTTAATAAACAACCTTCCTGAGTGATGGACCATGATTACAGCAATGACTACAGCAATTGTTTCTGAATTACAGGTAACCTACTTTTCAAAACTAAAATGATATGAAGAACTAAAATGAAAATTGAAATGATTTGAAGAACTAAAACTAAACTAAAACTAAAATGATTTGATGAATAAAAACTAAATAAAAACGAAAATGATTAGAAAAATGAAAACTAAGACTAAACAAAACAGCGCCACAACGTTCTTAAAACCATTATGTCTTTAATACACAACCGCGTTACAGTATTAAATATATGCGCTAGAGTCGGGAAGAATTTTTAGTGCATAAGGTATAATCCTGGGATTGATTCATTTCTAATCCTGTAATCCTGGGATTGACAGAATGCTCTGAGCACAGCACAAAGACACGGGGAGAGAGTTCCAAAAATTAGGTCCAGCAACCGAGAAAGCTCATGTACCAAGAACAGTTCTGTACTTAGCTATGACGAGACAAAGATGATCAGATAACCTTCCTTCAATGATGGAAACTAAGAATAAGCCTAGGGAGTAAGAACTGATTTTAAATATTGTGGCTGGTCAGAATACAAAATTTTATAAACTATGAGCCAAAATTTGAAAGTAATTCTGTGCTGAACAGGAAGCCGGTGCAAAGATTTAAGTACATATTTGGAAGCAATAGTTATGGCTCTAGCCAAAGAGTTTTGAACTCTGCAGCTTCAGCATGTTTGACTTATTTATACCAGTTAGAAGCAAGTTACAGTAATCTAGGTTACTGGAAACCAAATGAGAGGATAGGCCAGTGACCTCTGAAGCCCTACAATTCTACATTGTGTGTCAGATTGGTTTTGTAAATTCATTCTACAAGCAAAACATTAAATTTTTAAAATCAAGAATTGATGAGCATGAACACCTGATATAATTATGCATATCAGGGCAATAAAATTTTATTTAATAACTAAACTTTCTTGCATGTTCCTATGTTGGCCTATATACTGCAATGGCTTGCACTCTTTACTATGTCGTTTTGTACACGAGATCATTAAATTCAGTCCTGATTGATGGGGTTGATTTTGCACACATTGGAAGTAAGTGTTACATGTGGCTGCCCCCATGACCTGGAATGGGCTCCCTACCAAGCTCCGTCAAATACCGATTGGTCATTTCACCCTGTTTCTTACTGTCCTTAAACCCGCGTTGTTTGACCGTGGTTGGGCTGGGAGTGCTCCTGAGTAGGAAATCTTGAAGGGGCGCTATATAAAACTACTTTAGTAATAATAATAATAATAATAATTGATTTGCATAAATTTGCCTACATAGTGTCTGAAAGTTGCGATCTTGTCTGGGCAGAAGATTACAAACCTGTCAGGAAGATGAAGAGCTGATGCATTTGTTCCACCAATTCATGCGGTGATGGTGAGACATGTGATTAACAATAACCGGGGGGGGGGGGAATTGAGACATGCGATTAACAATGAACAGAAATGAGGGACAATAATTATGATTTTTCATTTACATCTTTCAGGGATTGGAGGACATGTGGTCCGTGGAAAGTGTATACTTTGATGCTGTGCTACTGAAGTTTACCTTTGCTCTGGGCTGGCTTACTCGGCACGAAATCGATTCTGCAGTTATTCTGCTGTTTTTCGTTGCATTCCCTCTGCTTATGAGAGGTGGAGTTATGCCTGCTCTGAGACTTTCTCCTCAAGGTGTGTTCGAATGGCTTCTATAATGTTTTTCTCAGTGATTGCAATTATTAAATTTGTTTGGCAATGTATTGTGTTACATTAAAATCGAGTATAATTGAAACTTTGATGATGCCAGTTTGCAGAAGTAGGTATAGTTGACTAATTGCTTTGATAGTTTTCTTTTGACAATTCAGTCTTACCTTATCAGTACTATATAGTGCTTTTCTTTAGACATAACCACTTAAAGGTCAATGAGGCCCCAGAGACTGGAAGAAAGGCTATGAAGGATATGCAAACCAGAAAAGATGGGAGTTGAGCTTGAACCTGGATGAGATATGAGAACCTGTGGAGTGGACAGTTCTTATGTGCTGTATGGATATTTTGATACTTTTATATTTGTTTATTATTATGTGTACAAAGATAAACCATAAAGTGTGGAATGAACTGCTCACATTTTTATGAAATTTTCTTTCTCAAGGTTGCAGTTAGGGAATGCAAACCCGGGTTTTGCCTACCCGGGTACCCGGGTAACCCGGGATTTTTCGGAACCCGAAAACCCGGGTTTAACCGCGATTGAAACCCGGGTTTGAACAATGACATTAAATTTTCATTACTATTTTATTATATTAAAATGTAGCCTAACAATATAAATGTAGCCTATTTCGGATGCATATCACTATCATTAATATACTACAAATGCAGTGAAACTCGAAAGATTAACAACAACAAAGGAGGCCTGCAGGTGAAACAATTATGTTTGAGCGTAATACAAACTATGAGCACCACATAAGCCACAACAGCTTCCACTCTTCCACCCTAGACGAAGACAGCTTCCGCTCTTGAGACTGGACGGAAGTAATGTCCCCTTTGTGACAGGTTGGACCCGCACGTGCAGTCTTGTCCTCTGCATCGAACGCAAGTATTGGGACCCCACAGCCTCACAGCCAAAGTGAGGGACGGACATCTGCCAAACCTGTCTTCGTCATCGTAAACCGCGGTTGAAACCCAGGTTTGGCGTGATTGAAAAGCGTCACTTTCATCGTCGTTCACGCCGTGAAACTCACAAATGCAGAGTAGGCCTAATGGACATATAACGTTAGTACTGCACTTGGTATTACGTAATACTATTTCTACTTACTTATTTATCGGCTCGTTCCAATTGTTTATTCGTGACGTTATATGAGTGAGGATTCACATTTCACACAACGAGTGACAAGGCCGAATGTTGAGTTTGTTAACTCGTGACATTACCTGTCTGAACGCATTTCAGTGTGGATGGCGTCTAACCGTTTCAAACTAAATCCAACGAAGTCCGAGTTTCTATGGTGCACCACCCTCCGGCGTCGCCATCTACAGCGTCCTTTTCTTCGGCCTCGGCTGTGCTACGGCGCTATATAAATCGTCTTATTATTATTATTATCCAGTTCGCATGGTAGCGGTAAACTGTTCTTATATAAATTTAGTGACTTAAAAAGCAATGCTTAAATCAACAAATTTAAAGCGCGGTGTTTGGGAACACTTTATCGTTCGAGATTCTGTGGAACAGACGGTTCAGTGCCAGTTATGTAAATCGAAACTGAAAATTGTCGGCGGTTCAACACGATGTATGCATATTCATCTCCCACCCAAGCATAAGATAAACCTGCTCAAACACAAGGACGTAGATGACCCTTGTCATCTGCAGAACTTTGGACTTTGTAGCTGCATATAACGACGTTGTTCTTATCGCAAAACATACTTCAATAATACTTATCATGTAAAGTTTGGTTAACCCGGTAAAAACCCGGGTACCCGGGTTTTTACTGGCGCCAAAACCGGAACCCGGGTTTGTAAAAAACCCGGGTTTTTACATTCCCTAGTTGCAGTGTACGTCAAAAACTTACTCTTCTTTTGTGCATGTATGTATGTAGGATTATGTTTTTCACATGTTATTTTGTGTCCAACAAGAGCGAACATGTCAGTTAACATGACAAGAACATTGGAAATGGCAGAGATTCCTAGGATAATTGAATTCACAACGACATCGTTAAATGTATGGGTCCCACAGAGAAAAGGCACATCTGGCACGTGCTGGATGAACTTACCAATGAACTTACTGTTATCAGTGACTTTTTAATATTGGATAGGCTAGCATAGCAAGTGCCATTGATTTTTCATAAAATGGTGCTATCTAATTTCTAATTACCATTATAATTATAATCCAGCGATGTTTTCATTCATTTACAAAGTGTCTTTTTATCATTGGGTCGATTGAACAGACTGTGCTGTGTTTTAGATGACCATGCAAAGTTCCTACTGATTCACTTTCTTGGTTTGTTGATACCAAGCATGATGGGTATCTATACTGCCTCCATTTTCTTTGTGACTTTCATTCCTATAATGGGACGAGCAGGAACCGAGGGTATTCCTGATGTGTTTATTGGTGTACTAGCCGCTCTATTGACTCTTCTGCTCTTCAGCTATCAGGTAAACATAAGAGGGGGAAGTGGTAGTCTTGTTGGAATTCTGTGTGATTTGTAACTGCTTATTTATATAACACCTCTTCGAGAAGACTTGTCAGAGTTGCTTCCAACCTGACAATACAAGAATGTTATGAAATAGAGTGGCCTTCAACCACTGGCAAAGTAGTAGTGGATAGAAAGGAGAAGCCAAGTGTTAGGTATATCATATCGTTGTATAGTGCCACTCACAGCTGAGGCCACTCGGCAGCACTCCCAGTGTGAAGGCCCCAGGAGAAGAAAAAGGTTTTAAGCGCGGAAAGGGATTGCTAAATTGAATTTATAGAGAAATTTCTACTAATCATCGCAACAGGGTCGAAGATTTCACCTTGTGGCGGTGGAGACAGACCTAATGGGGGATGGGGTGGAGACGGGGACAGACCTAATGGGGATAGGGTGGAGATGGGGACAGACCTAATGGGGATGGGGTGGAGACGGGGACAGACCTAATGGGGATAGGGTGGAGATGGGGACAGACCTAATGGGGATGGGGTGGAGACGGAGACAGATCTAATGGGGGATGGGATGGAGACGGGTACAGACCTAATGGGGGATGGGATGGAGACGGGGACAGACCTACTGGGGGATGGGGTAAAGACGGGAACAGACCTAATGGGGGATGGGGTGGAGACGGGGACAGACCTAATGGGGATGGGGTGGAGATGGGGACAGACCTATTGGGGGATGGGGTGGAGACTGGGACAGACCTAATGAGGGATGGGGTGGAGACTGGGCATCTATCTTGACCACCTGGCATCTAACTTAACTAATTTAACTTGACGTTGCTGTGATTGAATGATCTTGAAACTAACTAAATGTATTTGTATGAAAATGTCTATGTTGGTTTTGCATAGAAATTTTGTCTTATTTGCTTTAGGCTAGTCTGATATTTGTATGTCGGCAAACAAAGAAGACATTGGCTTGTCTGACATTTCTATGGATTGCCAGTGTACTGCTTACTTTATATACATCTGTAGGATTTCCTTTCAACGCAAACGAAGCCAGTCCAACGAGGCAACGGATTATACTGCATGTAGGTACACTGCACTTTATGATGGTTGTTGGCTGTTACACTTAAATGCCATATAGTTTATGCTTTAATGACTTGATCAACTGAGATGTTGCAGGGTGTCGAGAGTGCATAATTATTATTATTATTGTCATTGTCCTGTGTTTATTACATACCATTATAATGATAAACATCAATTGATAGTGTTGAGTGATTGTGCGTGAAGAAATTGTTCATTGTCTCTAAAGAATAATTGTTGCAGAGGATTTTCAATGCTACCCTAGCCTACTGCTTCACACATTGATCACTCCTTTCAATAAGGTCCGTAGAAGTTCATGCAACAAACTGGCATGTATAGTGCAGCAAATATGGTACTTTTTCTTGGAGCTCTGGCAATGTGGGAGGGGGGATAGAGTATTGGTAACACTCATGGCCAGGAGACCATTAGATCTTGGGTTCGATGCCCGTAACCCCCTCTAGGGCGGCGCCTTGCATGGCGGCCAAACCGTGTGTTTAATTAAGATCTTGATTGTACTGTCATGTTTCAGTGTAATCTTACTGCGTTTGTCAGTTTGAATTAATAAAGAAGATTATTATTATTATTATTATTATTATTATTATTAGTATTATTAATATAATATATTAATATTTATTCTTTAATTAAGCGCCTGCAAACGCACTGCGCTGTATATGTACATGTTATGCGATAAATCTTAACTACTAACAGAACAGACAGCCTGCAATACATTACACGGCGCAAATTGCAGCCTACAAAGCATGTCCGCCTATGGGACTCGATCCTTGTACCTCTCGCACTCTACGCCAGATGTTATCCAATGCGCTATCGGGCCCCTAATGTGCTCTTGGTGCCTTCACTTTTGCTTACGGTTTTCTGTTTAGAGCATTATCATCAGTGAACTGCATGATGCCTTCAGGCCTTCCTTAGTAGTAGTATTAAAGAAAGCCCTTTTTACAGTTTCTTTCATAATGACATCCTTTCATAATGACTCTACTGTATCGATGCAAATTGGCTCAGAGACCCTGCACTTTCATGCCATCTGTTGGCTGTTGATGGGAATTCATTGGTTAGTTCCACATGTGTGCATAGGCGTGCCACTCTTCCAGCTTCCTATGCACTGTTTTGCTAACTGATGAAATATTTTCGTGCATAATGACATTTGATATATAGGCTAGCTCTGATTTGGTTTACCCTTTAAGTAGAGCTATATAAATGTGCAGTTACATTATTATTCCATAGAGTAGTGGTAACATCACTGGCGTGAAGAGCAGTAGGTAGGGGAATCGCCTCCCGCAACCCTCCCAAGGTCCACTCAGCCTATCATTCGTTAGATCGCGTTGTGAAAATGAGATGTAGGACGTGATGGGCGCCTTGCAAGGCTGCCGTATACAGTTAAAATTCGACTCCTGTAATAACTTGTGATCATCCGTTCATACTGATTTGTAATCATACTGCGTAATTGTCAGTTTGAAAATATTAAACGAAGTTTATTATATATATTATTTTATTATATATATTATATATATTATTTGTGAGTGACTGTGGAAGAATGAATGCTTAGGAAGCAGTTTCCATACACTGTTGAATGCTCTTGGTTTTTGTAGCATGTGGATCGAAAAATTCATGATTTCACTGGTCAGGTTGTTGAGCATCAATCTGGAATCATGTATATTCCATTTGATAGAGTTGGTTTGTCCTACTTGAAGCCAATTGCAGCATTGGGACTCGACAATGTCACTCAACTCTCATGTGATGACCTACCCTATTGTGGCTGGCCTTACTACATCCCTATGGTAAATGCAATCACGTAAGTCTAGGAATATAATAGGATGTTACACCTTTTTGTATTATTAATTATTAAAAAATTCTGTTTCATTTGTATCTACAAGGCACCTTGTGCATCAAACCCAGGCAAATAAAAAAAATAGTGGTTTGAGCGCACACCAGCTTGACCAGTGTGACAACTTTTCAGAATCAGAGGTTGGCCAAGCTGGTCACCCTAAGGTGGGCAACGAAACTGACTACCCCACTCTAGCAGTTGGATTCCCAACATACCGCTAAGACAAGAGAGTGGTACAATGGGTTCAGTCAGTTTCAGAACGAGTGGAGATTATGTTGTAAGGGGCCAGCCAACAACCAGTTAGAGAAATGTCTATGTTGGCTTTCCAATGCCTCTCGAATCCAGTACAAGATTTTGCTCTTGGTCTCTAAAACTCAGCTTGGGTTGACTGCCAAATATCTTTGTGACTTATTCAATAAGCCCATTTCTATCTACCTGCATTACTACCACAAGTTTGGCAGTTTACTAACCTATGCCTTTGATTCACTATGCTGCAAGAAGTTCTGTGAGTCTGGAATTTTTGTCAGGATAATAATGTTCATCATGGACTTTAGCATAGGGTGGAAGAGTTTATGTGGACCCCACTTGGAAACACGTGGAAAGATATCGTTTTAGCTTCTCACTTATGTAGAGGTTGAGATGATGCACAAGAAAACTGCACTGCCTTGTGTTATAAAAAGTTTTTTCTTCAGCACCTGTAATGCTTTTAATTAAATAAATTTATTGTATTTTTCACAGAACAATTTCTTTTAAGGCAACTCCTTCATTTGAAGCTCATCCAAAGGCTGAATTGTTTGTCGTCAGTAAGGACGAAATTGAAAGAAATCAACTGAGAATTGTCCTTTCAATCACAGGTGAAAGAAAGGGTTTTCACATCTGCATAACAATAGTATCGCATTGACGCTTTAGCATTTACGACCATGCATGAGAAAACCATAACAAAATTGGCAGAATAAAATAAGACACTGGATTGGAATGGAATTGCCAAATGGTTTGGTGATAACTGCGTGTAGAGTAAAAAGTTTAATTTTTCAGATCTAAGACTCTTTGCGGCTACTTTTGAATTGTGAGTTAAAGTTGGCCATTTCTATGACCTGACCTAAGTCACTGTGCCTTTTGGTGTGGCCAGCAGGCTCTTTGATGTTCTTTCTGACACGACTTGACTACTGCTTCACTATACTCTATGGTCTCCCTGAATGCACACTGCTTCCTCTAACTAGAGTAATGCATCAGGCTGCAAGACTATGTCTTGGACTGTCGTACTAAGACCATGTCACACCTGCTCTTCATTCCTACACTGGCTTCCTGTCTGTGAGTGCATCTGCTTTAAGCTGGCACTCCTCACGCACAAAACATCCTACTTATTTTCCCAGCTCAGACCCTGCAACTCTGTCAAAGGCTCTCTTCGATCAGCATCTGCTGGAAAGTATGTTGATCCTGGTACAGTTCTTGTCTTTGGCCGGCGTTCATTCATAGTTCTTGGTTCACACATCTGGAACTCTCTACCTACTCATGTTTGCAACTCTCTTAGAGAGACTGTCTTTCACTCTAAACTGAAACTTTCCTCTTCCAGTCTACCTGTGGCTTAATGGTTGCTCGGCTTCAATGTGCACTTCTGAACTCTGTAAGGAGCGCATTATCAAATTACAGTTGTATTGTAGTGTATTGCATAATGTCCAACACGTAGACATTTCTTTAAATTGCTGTTTTTGTTACAATTCTAAAGTGCTGTTGGGGGCAATTGCTATCACTCATGGTGAAAGACAGACAGATATCTGAAAAAGCAAAGTAAGGCTGGTGGCATTCTTGAGAAATTTCTGTTTACAACTGTACTTTTATTTGTTCTCTGTTCCAGGTCCTAGTCTCATTAATATCTACCTGAACCCCAGATTGAATGTTCGCTTAGCTGAATGGTCAGTTGGTAATCATACACCCGTTAACATAGAAATGCCTCTTGGTACAAAGCGTCTTCATTACTTTCTGGCCTATTCATACGGCAGAAAACCTGATGCACCATTGGAAATACAGCTAGATTTGGAGGTTAGTTTAGAGTCAGCTCTGTGATGTGATATTGGCTTACTTTAACCTATTGCACACCTATCACTTATCACGTACAGTTTTTATAATCCATGCAATTCATCAATTCTGGCACACATTCTTCACGCTGTTCGCCACCACCGCTGCATGATAGCAGGCCAAACGGTGTCAAGACAAATGGTTCACGGACAAATAGTTCACCGACAAATGGTTCACGACAAATGGTTCACGACAAATGGTTCACAGACAAATGGTTCACAATTTATTTCATCGAGAATCTAGCTTCTAGTTTTAGTTATATATTCAACGATAATCCAGCTTCTAGTTTGAGCTCTTTTTTTATCGGCCCTACAGATTCTAGTTTGATCTATGTTTTCATCGTTCATATAGCTTCTAGTTATAGTTCTATTCTCATAGGCCATCCAGCTTCTAGCTATGTTTGAATCTTACTATCAACTGTTTCATCGCTCATCCAGCTGCTAGTTTGAGCTGGATTATCGATGAATATATAACTGAAATTAGAAGCTGGTTTCTTGATGAAAATATACATCAAACTAGAAGCTGGAAGATTGTTAACCATTTGTCGTGATACCTATGCTAAATGGAAAAGACGTTTGCCCTATTAATGGAAAATTTATGTAGCACCTTTTCACTTGCCTTACTAGAAGCTAATGAGAGTCACACACTACACTAGTCTAAACTATGTTAAACTAGATGTTTGCCCGACGGTAATCGGCGCTATATCATATCAAGTCGCTGAGATGGTTTAAAAACAATTTGAAAATGTATTTTCCAGTGCACGAGCTAAAACAGGCAGGGACAGTTCCCTGCTTGTTTTAGCTTGATGAGTATCAAGTTGCAGTGACCCTGTGATTTCTATACATATCTGCTGGAGTCTGGAGAATGCCTTTACAATAAGTGATTATAATATGATATTGTCTTGTTTATATAATATATAAATACTCACACAAATATATATATGTATGTATGTATATATATATGTCTTAATTTGTAATTTTTGCATCACTGTGACTTACTGTGACGAGCAATTTATAGTAAAAAATGTGAGGAGCAATTTATAGTAAAAAATATGGTGAATATCCAGGTATATACTAAGAGTACAACATACATGCATATATGTATAAATATACATACTATTCAGACTCAATTCCAGACTCAATTCCCAGACTCAGTTTTACTAAAATTTCATTTTATGTTGAATCAAGAGTGCTGATTTGATATATATCATACCAAAAATCAAACACAGGCGACCGGAGTTAGGAACGTCAAACTGACTAATTTTCCTTTTTATTTTGATTTCACATTGTCTTGTTTATATAATATATAAATGTGAATAAAATAAGAAAAATAAAAAGAAATAAAAAGAAAAATTAGTCAGTTTGACGTTCACGATGTGAAATCGAATTAGAGCATCAATTTTATTCAAAGGAAAATTAGTTATTTACAGGTTCCTACCTGATAAAGGTTGCTTGTTTTAAGCTGTTAAATGTTGTTGATATAATGCATTTGTTTATTGTTTTTAAAGAACATATATTGTTGCTTCAGCTGGAATCTGCCTGGTCAGACGATGGAAATGGACTTATTGACGTGGCGTTAGGTGCACATTACCTGGATGGAAATAATTCAATGACGCCTGAACTTCGTGGCTGTGTGGAAGCCCTGCCTGACTGGACAGTCCCTGTGGCATGGATGGCTACATATGAAGCATGGGTTATCTAGGCTTTTAGCTCTGAAATATAAAAATTTGATTTAATAGTGTTACTTATGAACAATAATTGGATTTATGTGTCTTTCATTTTGTTTTCGTTCTAGATACACTTTGACTTTGTGTGATTTTAGTGTTACCAAATGAATAATTGGACGTATATGACATCATTTGGCTTATTCATTTTGTTTGTGTTCTAGTTACAGGTTGACTTTAATAAAGGTTGATTTAACAGTGTTACTAAATGAATAATTGGACATCATTATCTTTCATTTTGTTTCTGTTATGGTTACACTTTGACTGTAATAAAGTTTTATTCAATTGTGTTACTGACTGAATAAGATTTACAGATTGTCAAAACGTGAAACACTTCCAGATCCATTGACTCCACCCTTGCGCCTAATCAAACAGTTATCCAAGTAACCATCACATGATGAAGGCATCTTCACTGCATCATGTGAAACAATGCACTGGACTTCATGTTAAGAACTGCAAATTAGGCAACGATAATCGCAGTCCCATCCCTTCTGTTGTCGACAGTAAGGGCTGAGAGTGAGTTTCGACGAATGTGGACATCTAGGGGTATGCTCAAACCCATTCCCTCTGCATTACAAGGTGAGCGCTTTAACCAATAATATTGGCTACTATGTCCTACGGTAGCTAATTGTTGCATCCGTCAAGACAGCTATAGAGTGTTAGCTAGTCGTATTAAGACATTCTGAGGTAGAGCAAACTGAGAATTGTTGGGGTTATCCTTGTGGTTCAGAGATAATAAGCTCTCACTTAATTTAGAACAAACTAGTTTCATGCTGTTTCATTCATACCAGAAAGTAACTCAATGAGTTGAAACGAGCCATAGACCACTCTGCACCTTGGTTCTGGAACCATCTCCCTCCTGAATTCCGCAATGTTTCAGTTCCTCCGTGAGTATTGTCACTCACCAGCTCCTCAGGCTTCTCGACTTATCACCCTCAGGCTTTCCAGTCAACACTGAAGTCCCAACTCCCCAAGAACTCTTACCCTGATTCGTCTGATTCTCTACCTTCCAATCTTTCTCGACCAAAACGAAACCCGCCTTAGCAGATATACTCTGAATCTCTCTCTGGCTCCCTGCAACTTGGATCTCCGTTTGACAACCCTCTGAACCCCTCTGACTCGGAGCAGCTCTCGTGAATAAGATAGTGCCCTCCACTTGGCTTTTAAGTGGCGCTGTAGAATGTTTGAGTTTACGACTACAAACTTATGTGTAAGTCCCCATATACATGGGCTCGAGTCGCGAATATTGGTTGCCATAGACGACGAGGAATAAAAGGAATCGGGCTCAGCTTGTGAGGCAGTCATCAGAGGCTTCAATGGGCCTCGTTTTCAAACCCGACAACCCTGGTTTACATATGAGTGGAGACCCCGGTTTGACCGCAGTTCAGACCACTGGAATTACATATTCAGGTCATACAGATCAACGCAGGTTCAACGGAACGCATTGCACACACATTCTGAAACCGTTTATAAAATTGCATTAAATTTTGTTCTACTGATATTGTGCTATTGTTCGACTTTTCGTCACTGTTCGCATATTGTTCTTGTAAAGTATGAGCGTTTGTCTCGGTGCTAATAACAGATTACTTACTTACTTATTCCTACATTGTATACAGCACGACGTAGTAATAGCAGTTACGTACGTAATTGTTTTAATCATCCGTTTATGGTATTTGTTTGTTGGTGACGTCATAGCTCTATGACGTTTCACTAGACTAAGTGACGAACGCTGTTCCTTGTCGCATCGCATAATTATTATTCGCGAACTGGATAATTATAATTGTTTTAACTTGGCGAATGAATTTATATCAATCTTAAAAAATAACGAATCTAAAAGGCGCTGTGCGAGCATATATAATTATATATACTTCGTTGGCGATGCTGAAGGCCAAACGACACAGTGTAAAGTAAGTAACTTAAAGCTGAAAATTTCTGGCGGTTCGATACGAAGTATGCGCATTCATCTCTAGGCCAAACATCAGGTAAACCTGCTGAAACACGAGGACGTTGATCGTCTTTGTCATTCGGACGAAGCCAAGATCCTATCACAATCATGAACAGGTCGCGGCAGCCGAGCATCAAGTACTGTGGTAAGTCCTGGCTTTGTGCCAGTGTGTATAACGATGACTAACTACATACTAACACCGAAGAATACTAGCCCGCTCAGAGGAGCAACTTTGGTCTAAAACGTGGGGATACCAATTTTTATAGCCTGTTAGGCTACACTGCTATTAATGATACTTATTATTTTTTCCCGAGGTAGGCCTACATAATTATGACCTCTCGGGATTGCTTAAAAAATTAGGGAGCATTGTTCTGGAATGGCTAGTCTTCACATTTGATTTTATCGGTGTGACAGGTGCTACAAAAGCGACTGCATTGAAGCGTTGGTTTCCATAGATAAGCGCTGAAATAGAAATTTAGTCTCTCTGTTTGGTGATATTTAGGGCAAGACGGCTGAGGCCTGTGCGCAGAGATGCAAAGGTTCGTGGCTGTCAGCTTATACGAAAAATTCTACGGAGGTCGGCAGATGTAATAAAGGCCAGTTTGAAAAGTCTGACACGACGTAATCGTCCCTAAATCCCTTTTCTTGCTTGTCTTTATGTCTGTTTGTGTCTCTGTTTGTGTCTTTGTCTGTTTGTGTGCTTGTCCTTGTGTTGTATCTTTTGCATGTGCGTGGATGCATTTACGATTTCCGTCAGTTGATCTACCTGCAGTTTAGTCTGTGGCTGATTGACTGGCTGGCTGGCTAATTCTCTGCTCGCTACCTGCTGAAGCTCTTGCGCAGATATATAGGCCTGTATTTTCGTCTACACAATATGTATTGCATAGAAAATTATATGCATTCATAAACTCATGCCTACAATCTAAAGTGTCGCCATGGCGGAAGGTGACATCGACTCAGAAAAGCTCGTCAAAACAGAAAGCAAAATTAATACGGAAGTTTAAAACAAGACATTATAGTTCCTTGAAAAGTCGTGAAAATTTGAAAAAGGCAAAGACAAAGGCAGTAAAGAAGGCAAAGCAGAAGGCAACTAAGAAGGAAAATAAGAAGTCAAAGTAGAAGGCAAAGATGAAGGCAAAGAAGAATTTAAGTAAGCAGCAAAGAAGAAGACACAGAGGAAAGCAAAGAAGTAGGTAAAGAGAAAGACAAGGAAGAAGGCAAAAACGAAGGCAAAGAAAAAGGCACAATACAAGGCAACAAGAAAGGTAAGTAAAGAGGAAAGGAAACAGGCAAAGAGAAAGGCAAAAAGGAAGGTAAGTAAAAAGGCGGCGAAGAAGGCAAGAAAAAAGGCAAAGAGCAAGAAAAAGAAGAGGGCAAAGAAGTAGGTGAAGAAGAAGGTAAGTAAAAAGGCAAATAAGAAGGCAAAGAAAAAGCAAAGAAGAAATCAAAGAGAAATTCAAGAGAGAAGGCAAAGAGCAAGACAGAGAAGGCGAAGAAAAAGGTAAAGAAGAAGATTGTTTAAAAAGCAACGACAATGTCAAAAAAGTCAAAGAGAAAGGCAAGGAAGAAAGCAAAGAAGAAGGTAAGTAAAAAGGTAACGAAGAAGGAAAAGAAGAAGGAAAAGACGAAGGCAAAGAAGAAAGCAAAGAAGGTTAGTAAAACCGCATAGAAGAAGGCAAGAAAGGAGGCAGAGAAGAAGTCATAGAAGGCAGAAGGCAAAGAAAATGCAAAGAAGAAAGGTAAGTAAAAATGTTTAACAGAAGAAGGCAAAGAAGGTAGGTAAAAGCCATTGGAGAAGACTTGGACGAAAGACGAGGAAGAAGGCAAATAAGAACAATAGAATGTAAGTAAAACGGTAAAGAAGAGTGCAAACAAGAACGCAAAGAGAAGTCAAAGAAAGTAAAAGGCAAAGATAAAGACAAAGAAGAAAGAACAGAAGAAGGCAAAGGAGAAGGCCAAGAGGAAGTCAAAGAGCAAGGCGAAGAAGAAGGTAAGTTAAAGGCAATGAAGAAGGCAAAGAAGGAAGACAAAAAAGAAGGCAAATAAGAAAGCAAAGAAGGTAAGTACAACGGTAAAAAAAGAAGTAAAAAAAGAACTAAAAAGAATAAATTAATTCAACTGCGCACCACGCATATTGATTGATTACATTGATTGATAAAGCGCCAGTCGATTGATGCCTTATGCATCATGATTACGGCGCTATGGAAGTCAGTAAATTAAATTAGATTAGACAATTTGTGCTTATGTAATAAGGAACTAACTTACCGCACTTATCTCATCTTACCTGACATAACCTTAACTTATTTCACCATTATTATTTCATTTGAATTTCTGAGTGCTTCTTCAGAATAGATAAAAGATCGGAGAAGATAATTCATGTCTATTCACAATGCAGTGTTTAATCTAGTCCCCCTCGTCTGGGAGGGGAAACCAGGTTTCTGGGGGGAGCAAACAATTGACACAAAATTTTTTCTTCCATCTTTAAAAAGTTTCAGACTTTTCCCAAATTTGTCCACTTTTCATCTTCGAAAAAAGTTGATGACTTTTTTTTTTTTTTTTTTTTTTAGTCCTTCACCCAATTTTTTACTTTTTTCCTCTGTCAAAAAAGTTGATGACCTTTTTTTTAGGAATCCATCTCTCTGGGGGGGGGGGGGGAAAACCATGTATCCACATCGATCCTGGGGGGATTTTTCCTCCCCTGACGGTCTGTACATTGTAATATTGCTCGCCTCTGGGGGGGAAAACATCAATCCTGGGGGAACTTTCCCCCCCCAAAGACGTCTAGATTACTCACTGTTCACAATGGTAGAACATGTTTCAAGCTTCCTAGTTAAGCACAATATAATCTTCCTCTATCAAGAGGCAGGGCCATAGCCAGATATTGTTTCGGGGGGTGTTTTCTCGTCCTTAAGCAAGTCGACAAGCAACCGAATTAACTGATCAAGGGGTTTGTAGTTAGTAAATGCATTATTTCATTCTACATTATTTAATTTCGGGGGGTGTTTAAACACCAAATACACCCCCCTAGCTACGGCCTTGTCAAGAGGGCTTTATTGTATTAGTCCACAATCATCTTTTCTAGAGGCGCAGCTGAGCACAGGTTGAGTGGCGCCATAGCAAGTACTGTGTGACGATGATGATGATGATGATGATGATGATGATGATGATGGTGGTGGTGGTGGTGGTGATGGTGGTGATGATGATGATGATGGTGATGATGGTGATGATGATGATGATGATGATGATGATGATGATGATGATGATGATGATGATGATGATGATGATGATGATGGTGATGGTGATGGTGATGGTGATGGTGATGGTGATGGTGATGGTGATGATGATGATGATGATGATATATTTAATGTAAATTTGTTGCATCATTTTCATTCGTTTGTTCTTTGGCATCGATTAATTCTTCTGGGCTTAGATCTCCGACAAATTTTGACGAGTTTAGGAATAAGTAACCTGCATGCTCCGAAAGCGCTATAAAAATTCGACTGCTAGTCTGCTACCTTGTAGGTTAATATCAATACACAGGGCCTACTCATATGAGCTACATGATTATAGGCAATTATATTTTAACAAGTGCTATATGAGTGCGCTGAATGAATTAACGAATGAAAGAATGAACAAAAGATATATTCGTTTGCAGCACCGCAAGTGGAAATTCTCAATCCATAAACAAATTCGCATGGAAGAACACTCAGAATAACCCAGAAACAGAAACGTCGGAGATGAGCGAAACGGAAAGCGGTCGAAATCGATCGGATAACAACTCTGCTCAATACGTCACAATTAAAGAAGCCATGTGGCTTGATAAAGGTGCAGTGGCGGCGCGTGGATTTTTCAAAGGTGGTGCGAAGCATCAGTGTGCCGCCCCCCCCCCTCCGCAAGGCGGCAGACCTGCCCAGTAGTCTAGTGAAATTTTGTCTGTGTTGTGTCTGATAGTAGTTGGTAGTAGCCATAGCCATTAGTAGCCTATATACCGTAGTATTATAGAGCACAGTAGCACATGATGCAGATTCGCTACTTGTGTCACTGTGTATACTGTGAACTTAAAGTACTTTTATCACTAGCAAATCAAATCAGAGGAGGTTTTCCAGAGAGTAGTCAAAAAGAAGTCCGAGTCCAGTTTCCAGAAGGACAATTCAACTCGGAGTGAGTCTCCAGAAAGTAGTTCGAAAGAGGTCCTAGCCCAGTTTCCAGGGGCCCAGATCAAGAGAAGAGGCAACGCAGCTGTCAAGGCGGGTGTCGTTTAGGGCGATAATAACGAATCAGGGTAGGAGTACTTGAAAAGGTGAGACTTCAGTTTTGAGGGAAAGCCAGATGGTGATAGAGGACCATGAAGGACGGATTGTAATGATGATGGAGGAACTGAGAAGCTGCGGAATTCAGGGGGAGATCAATCCATAGGCATGGTGCTGTGTTGGATATGGCTCGGTTGGAGAACTTGAGATGAGTAGTGACTGACGGTCGACAGAGACTGAGATAGGAGGAGGATCGGGTGGAGCGAGTTGCATGAATGGTGAAGAAATTGCGGAGGTACTTGGGCTGGGAGTATTGTAGGGAGTTGTAGGTTAGTGATAGAACTGAAGTGAATTCGCTCTGGGATTCTTAACCAAAATAAGTGATTTGAAGATGGGAGCGATATGACGATGTTTGGGCGTTCTATAGTGACAGCTTTGGAGAGTGAGATTTGGATAAACGCTTGATTTGGGTGGATTCAAGGTTGAGGAATAGGGAATTGCAGTAATCAAGCTTTGAATGAACAATGGAGGTAGCAATGGTACAGGTAGTTTTAAGGTCGAGCATGTGCCGGATGCGTCGGAGGTCACGAATGTGCATGAAACAGGAATGTAGCAGGTTGGAGATGTGGTTAGAGAAGGAAATGTGTGCATCAAAAGTAATACCATATTATCAATATAATAAATCGCAATCATTATTTCTAGAAACCAGAGTCGCAGCTAAGGGGTGCAGACGGGTACATGTGTCCCCGGGCGCCAAGGGAAGGGGCGCCAAAATGAGGGCTAAGATAAGTAATTTTACTCTTAATTTTGATGCAGTATTAACTAATTTTTATCCCAAATAAATTTATAAGATTTAATTTTGGCGCCCCAAATATACCCAGTTATATCCTCGATCATTACTTACAAACCAGTTCCTCTTCGGGCTCAAAATATCCGAGCGACGCAGCTGCTAGAAACTAGGCCTAAAATGATCTAAATCAATTTAAAACTAAGAAGTAGGCCTACGTTGAAGCTCAAATGAACAGTGAACATTAACAGTTCACTGAATTATGTATCAAAGTTTCAGTGAAATTTCTAGCATCGAATTATGTAATAACTCAAAATGAAACACTACGGTAAACACAGGGTGCACAGAAAAAAATATTCCAGGTAGTCAAAGTGCCGCCCCCCTGAAGTGGCCGCCCGGTGCGACCGCACCCCCTTGCACCCCCCACGCGCCGCCACTGTAAAGGTGCCACACTGGTGCTGTCACATAACCAAAGCATCATTTACGCACCTCTAAGCTTCAACCAAGCAAGCTGCTAATGACACATCACAGATGAAATCTTGTTATTTTTCGCAATAGTGTATAGGCCTATTGTAGTTTAGAGCTGGTCATGTTGTTTCGTATTTTACCCGTTTGGCCTCGAAGAAAAATCACGCGTAGGCCTACAGTCAAAGTGTAGGCTACACATTATGGTACGTTTAAGCCAAAACAAATATATCTAGACTCGTGTGAATCAGTGCGTGCCGTTGCTTAGATGCAGAACTGCGAGAGCTTGCTCAATGCATACATTCTATGTTGTTGGCAGTTATATTAGCTACCGTACTTCCTTGTTAGCAAGTGTCATATAGCACGAATGCTGTTGTGACGGTATAAAACTGTATGTTGCGACCTCTGGCTTTTATGAAGTGTAACTAAATCACAGGTTTTAGCGCATTTTGAATTTTATTTGAGCCATACTGTGTAAAGGATTTTTTAAACAATTTCTGAAACAAATGTGCATAGCCTATACTGTTTCCATAAGGGTGTTAAATCTTGTGAGCAATCACCCTATAATAGGGTAGGCCTATATGTATGTAACTGGACATTTTATGGCGCAAAGCACTCTGATATATGGCTATGCTACAGTTCTAAATGGGTGCGACTGAAGATAAGTTGAGAATATTTGTGAGGTGCCTGTGGTGGTAGGGTTCAAATATTCAATGTAAGCCTAAGGTTGTTCAAGGAGGACAGTTCTTGGCACGAAAAGAGTATAGAGTGCGCCCGAGTTGTCTTTCGGTAACTCTGAACTGTCGGATCCCACGGGCCAAAGATGTTTATGTCTATATTCGTTAATTAAGCAGAACAACAAGCAGAACGCTGCAGGTGTACAAAAAAGAAAACGAAAAGGAGTTATTGCTTAGGAAGAGTTGGCAAATAACATACGAGATAAAAAAAAGTTTCGTTAGTCCTTATCTAGGAGGTTAAAATTATTAGGTCTATCCTTAAGGAAATAGAGAGTCAAATGTTGGTTAGGGAAGATCGAGGCATCTTAGTGAATGGTTATCAGTAATCGAGACAGCTTTAAATAATGAAGTGTCTGCCTCGTTTGCAAGCATTGCTGTATAGGGAGAATTTGGGTGAATGTAGCCGGAGCGTTTAAAAGTCTGTTCATCAGGCGTTCAATGCAGTGCTTGCGTAGTGAAAGAACATAATGGGCAGAGACATTATTTTGACTAAGTTAATACTGGTCACATTTTCAAGCAAGAAAGGGGTCACGATTCAAGTCTTACATCTAAATTAAGGCGGTAGGCTTAACTGTGATACGCAGACTGGTGTGCAGCCATTATCCATCGCAGAGGATAATGCTGACGTTTTAAGAGACTGGTGTCTCTTAAAACGTCAGCATCTTTTAAGGTAATGCATGGCAGATATCGCGCTGATAGGTCTGCCTGAAATATAATAATTGCCACTACCTAAGTGCTAAATATAATTTGTACACACGAAAAACCTTTACTCTTGTTGTCGAGACGGCGGCATAGTTTATTCCGCATACAGGTGCAATCGTGCGATGTAAGCTTACATAATTATTTACATAGCCCATCCCATAAAACAGAGCACAGACCATTTCCCTTAACAAATGGAGTTGTCAACTTCATCACATTATTTGCTTAAAGATAACCGTTATCATGATTTGTTTTATATAATAATTTTATGAATGCATGCATATTGAATAGGTCTATATTCAATAGGCCTAAAACACTAATGCTACTAATGCAATATGCGTGTTTGTAGATAGAATTATAAATATTTCTGATCGCCATAGTCTTTGATGAAGTCCAGGATAAATGAACCGCGTTCTAAAAAGTTGATACCTCGTTTGAATGAACCCGTTTGAATTTGTTGAAGTTATAGTTTGTGTGTCAATGGTGAACACGCAGTTACAGTTGTGTCAGCTTTGTTTCGGGGATGTCACGGATGTGTGTTATATAAGACCGGAATCTACTAATGTAAGAAATTGGGCAGAGGCACAACAACAATGCAGAAACTTAAGTGCAACATTGCCAATTGTCGATACTCCAGAACATCAAAGAAATTTCGAAGCTGCTGTCCGCCGATTGACCACCGATGGTGAACGGGATACAGGAATATGGATTGGTGCGAAGGCGATCAGTAGCCAGCCTTCAAACTGGACTTGGTTAAATGGAAGTGAATATTCCGAAACAGGTATCTAGACGCTAATCAATAAATGTCAGCATAAAAATCACTTCATACGTAATTTTTTTTAAATGTCAGTGCTGACCTGCAGCTTAAAATCAGCTGGTCACTTCAAGTTTTCATCATCGTCATCATCACGAACTGTCCTTCTCCGACACTTTCCGTTTCTGTCACTTTGCCAATCGTCGAGGTCTTGAGATCGTCTCCAGCCAATGTGTGATCCAGTGTTTACTTGGTGCAGATCCGCCCCACCGTCCGGGTCCTCGTGTGTCTTGGTGTCCGACTAATCCTCTCTAGCTCAAGGGTTGGCCGGAAATCAAAGGTTTGGAGCGCGTGAGAGCTGTTCTGTGCGTAATGCCCAAATATCAGATTCAGAAGCCTTGGTGTTGTAATCATTTCCGATAATGTATGCAGTTATGGGCAGTAAACTAATTTTTTTAGTTACACTAAAACTATTTTCCAACTAAAAAAATTAGTTTAACTAAAGTTGGCAACTAATTTTGGAAATTAGTTAACTAAACTAAAAAAAGTAGTTACACTTTTTCCAACGTTTCCAACTTTTTACGACAAACATTTTCACAATAACAGAGGTTAAGTGAACTGTAATAATGCAAAGCGTCAATGACAATTTCACCTTCAAACTATGCAATGTGTACTGTTTTAGCATACAGTTACAGGCGTACTGTAAGCAGTGTATGAATTTGAAAACACAGGCTGTTAATGCTAAAACCATACAGTGTTAATCAATAAGTTTCGCATATAGTTGTTGACAGTGTTCAATGTTCATTGTAGAAAATAGTTGCATATTGCTGATTTTTTTAGTTAAACTTTTTAGTTAGCAACTAATTTTTTTAGTTAAACTATGGTTTTAACTAAACTATTTATTTTTAGTTAAACTTCATGCTTAAAATTTAGTTAAACTAAAAGTTAGCAACTTCTTAGTTAACTATTGCCCATCACTGAATGTATGTAGCCTACATGTATGCAAGTATATGTATTCATTCATTCATTCGTACATAGCGGACATTTACATAGCGCCTCTTCAAGGAGTACTACTCAGAGGTGCTGCCGACTCCAGCACGGCTGAATAGAGAGGTCTTAAGGTGAGAAAAGAACGTGGTCGACGAGGTTCTGGAAAGCAAGCGGAACGATGTATGCTGGTATGTAGGTAGATACGTAGGTATGTGAATAAGCTTGTCTTCTTGCCACGAATATCTCTGTGGGGCTAAGAATTTCGGAGATTTATATTGACATATAAACCTTTGAACAGTACTGAAAAGGAAAATCATTGTCTCATGGGTAGTTTTTACTGTTAATTGCTGAAGAATGTCGTCAATAATAATTGTATTTATAATTGAAATACATACTTAAAAAGCGCTTCTTCCAAAAAATTACATTTCCTACATCTGTTTGGGGCCAGCCATATTAGCCTATTACGTACGCAAAAAAATCATATTTTCATCCCCCTTCCCCTGTTGCACCTCGTACATTTTGCGTACGCACAGCTAAGCTTCTCTACTTCTCCTTTACAAAAGTTAATTAATTAGCTAAAGTCATGTATAAGACATTTATTTTACCGTAGGCTACTAATATTTTCGTTAAACATCATATTTGCTAGCTAAAATTTGTTAACTGGTATGAAGAAATAAAATACTAACAACAATAACACTTACATTTTAAAAAGACTATTGGGCAATACAGAGTAATAAATAGGTTAATGTGGAAGTCGTGAATAGGAATTTATTTTGCGTACCGGTACGTACATATTTTGGTCGAGTCCACCACCATACGCACCATACGCAAAATTGCCTAAATCCGACACCACTCCCCTCATTGGGTACGTAATATATGGATGGTCCCTATTTATCCATCTTCAAGAAAGAAATATCAGAGGTGTTCCCTGCCAGAACACCAAGTCACGATGGAATAAAATGGTAATCGAGTAGGCCAGCACTACAGAGGTAGAAAAATGCCGCGAAGCTCATGTTGTGGTTTGATTGGCAATTTATTCCATAAAGTGCATCAACCACAACGAGGTTCAAGTGCTCTAATCTACAGATTCTTAGCATAACAACCGTAGATTGTCCCCAGAGCATGAAGTGAATGTCATTCGGTTTGACTGTAGCGATTCTTACACCTTATACTCACCAGCCGCTTCATTACACCGGTGGCAGCCATGCAAACACTGGAACGAGTATGCTACCGCGCTTAATGCCAGTAGACCTATGCTGTTTATGTTCAAATAACGGTGTCTTTCGTAAACTATATTTCACTGTAGTATAGCTCTTCTGTGAACATATTACTAAACAACTAGATTTGCAACCGCAAGAAGGGTATAAGAAGAGTTACGCCTATGTGTCAAAAACATCAACTGGAGTCGTTGCATACGCATCTGATCCAACTAACACATAGGGGAGACCGGGGCTGGTTGCAACAGGGGTTGGTTGCAACACCCTCGCTAGTTAAGCGCTGTATAATAGCAGCGTGAAATTAACTCGCCTCACATGTACAGAATAGCTTTTAGGTCAATGTGACCTAATGTGTTTGTAGGTAGTTGATAATGACTACATAAAAAAATTAAAAGTTTTTTTTCACAATCAAAGTAAGTTTCCCGGCTTCGTTTTCTTTCGTAATGTAGCTGAATGTTTTGGATCAATTTAATGTGGTTTGGTGTCATAATTGGGACAAGGAATTGGGCTTCAAAATGCATTTAGCCATTTTATTTAAAAACAACGCTGTCGACAAAATTTTCCATAACAATGTCTCTGCAGTGCCTCGGGGTTGGTTGCAACATTTTCATTGGGGTTGGTTGCAACATGTTGCAACCAACCCCATGCATTTGTTTCGATAAACCGTGTTCATATACTCGTCACAATTATAGCACATGATATCCTAATATTATATGCATTGCACTAATTGGTACTAATTGAATTATTTTAACCATGTACGTGTTTTAATCACCTAATCATTGTGTTTTGTAAACCTAATTACTATGTGTGACTGCATGTATGAGAAATCATAAACGAAAAAGTGATCGCGGTTCTGCTAGTAAAGAAACAACTATAAATTATGGATGCTGTGACAGAAAGTTATTTATAATGGAGCTTGTCTTAGACAGTCTTGAAAAAGTCAAAACGTTCATTATTCAACATTAACTTAAATCTGCTCGTTTGGCCAATGTGGCAATGCCGAATTCAGAATATAAACAAAACAGAAAAATATTTTCAGACCAACAAGAACAATTATTTGCTAAATATTTGGTGATGGTTGGGGACATGTAATATGGGTTATCGTCTAAGGAAGCACATGAACTTGCTTACCAATGTGCTACTAAATTCAGTGTGAACTTTCTCCCTCAGTGGTCTGCTAAGTCTGCTGCTGGTGAAGATTGGCTTTCGGGATTTATTTTGTGAATCGTTTTATCAATACAGAGACCAGAAGCCACGAGTATGGCAAGAGCAAATAGTTTCAACGCAACAACCGTATACTCGTTCTTTGACAAACTATGTGCAGTTATTGATCGTCATACTTTCCAAGCAAGTGATATTTACAATCTCGATGAAACCAGAGTAACCAATTTTTGCAACGCCTTCATAAGTTATCTCTCGTAGGGGCCTAAAGCAGATTGATGCGTTGACATCGCTGAAAGAGGGCAGTTGGTGACCTTGGAGTTTGCAGTGAATGCATGTGGGAATTCTGCGCCTCCAATGTTTGTTTTCCGCTTTAACTTCAGAGAACATTTAATAAGTGGCTGTATCGCAGTCGCACATCTTTATGAGACATTTTAACAAACATGTGAAACAAAATTTAGATCACTCAGTCCTTTTTGCTGATGGACAGCCACACATTAGCATCGAAGCTATAGATCTCTGCAAACAGAACGGTGTGGTGATACTGTTTCCACCACACTGTTCTCGCAAACTTCAGCCCCAACTTGACCGCAATGTCTACGGGCCCTTCAAGAATTATTTCAATATTGTGGGTGTAACCTGGATGAAAATCATCCTGAGATTAACATGACAATTTTTGATTTACCAAGAATTGTATCTCAAGCCCTCCCAAACTTCATAACGCCGTCAAATATACAAGCAGGGTTTCGGATATATTATTAATTTGTTCAGTTTATTACAATCTTAGATGTAGGCAGGCCTCAGTAAACAGCTTGAGTTGAATAATTAGACTACTTTCAATACTGTTGCAACCATCCCCAGGGTCGTTGCAACCAACCCCGGCCCGGGGTTGGTTGCAACACTTTGAAGCCTTCTGTTCAATTGGCTATTGTGGGCACATGTTTTGTCACAGAGACTGTCGCCATAGCTTGTTTTGGTGCCGAGATATAAAGGATATATATGGGCTAAACTGGTCTTAGGTTGTTGCAAAAATATAAAAAATATCACAACAAATATGAAATTTGTTGCAACCAACCCCGGTCTCCCCTACTTCTACATCTGTCATTATCCAAACCCGGCAGGTAAATTGACAGCTCGAATATCCAAACTTTTGTTAGGTTGGAAGACTTTTTAAAGAGTTTTAATTTTTTTAAAGAAATTCTGCCTAAGGATCATTCTAATTGGACGAATTTAAATGAAGTATAAATACTTAAAACTAAGTCTTATTGTCGATCTAATCAAAGGCATTATTATCTTATATTTCAATAGCCTTTTCATATAAATTATTTAAAATGAATTAACTGAATACTATGTTTCGCTATAAACAATGATGCAGAGAATGAAACAGAGAATCTCACCATTTCTGCTTCCTATGTTTTTTTTTCTTCTAAGTACCTGTTCGCACGATTTGACTTAATTGCTCTGAAATTCGAAAATTGCTATAACCATAAGGCTTACACTTTGGACCTGCCATATATGTTGAAAAACACGACTTTCTTCGAATCAAAAACATTATTTCGCCCTTACGAGAACATCTGTGTAACATGTTTGCAATAGGCCACTTGTGTGAATAATCATTATTCAAATTGCATTTTTGTAATGTTATGAGACATCCTTTTGCAAGGCTTGTGCAATACTGAGTATTTTATGTTCAGGTGCCTGTACAAGCGGCACAGGACAGACTGCATTCTACATTGAAAATTACTGCTATGTGAAGTACGAAGCGCAGTTGTCCTGGTTCAGCGCAAGAAACAACTGCCTCAGCAATTCTGGCGATTTAGCTTCTTTCACTCAACTTTCTCTTCTTGACGGACAAATTGACTCACGTGAATTTTGGGTTGGATTGCGGAAGAGCCAGTGGAGTTGGCAAAATGCAGGTAAGCATGTTATCCATCTTGCTTCTAGACCTACACTTACAGTAGGAAATTGTACAATTAGCATACGATTGTCACCGGCGAAAATGAAAACAGAATCCACTAAGGTCGTTCACATCCATTGACGTCTCGTTTGATCTGACAGCATTTGATTAGAAAGTGAATTCTTGAATTGATTTTTGGTTGAAAAGTTAATCTGTGTTAGAGTATATTTAGCTATCGTGACATATGCAAGTTAATCGAAAGGAAACTCAGCGTTATAACAGAACATTGCTGTGGATTTATTCCAGTCACTGGTTTGTCATCTGATGCTACATTTACATTGTGGACAACTGGTCAGCCAAACGACGTTGTTCCCACCTGCATCAGCACAGACGGAGGCGGAAAGTTCTCAGGTTGGAGAGATTGGGACTGTTCTCGACTGTTGCCATTTATATGTCAAGGTGAGAAGATTTGAACTATCAGTAGCACCATCAAGTAGGAATAATTAATGATAAAATTAAACGATTTATATAGCGCCATGGTTGGCCGAGGCCGAAGAAAAGGGTATCGTACATGAGTGCAACAACGAACGACAGCTATGTGATATTAAAAAAAGATAGGTCGTGAGCCGTGACTTGAATTTCTCCAGAGAATGTTAATTATGTATGTCCTTCGCATGGTCGGGAAGAATTTCCATGCAGTGGGTTCAACGACAGAGAAGAAACTGATTATGTCAAGTGTATATAATAATATTCTAATAGAGCCTATACTTGTGGCGTGTTTGTCTAGGCGGCGGCGCCTAGTATGAATCTGCTGTATGAAAGAAATGGAATTCCCGGGTTCTATAAAAGGCTCTTTATTAGCAGTGTGCAATGTGCAATTGTGCATGCGAGATAGATCTTTACATGAATCCACAGCGAACAACAAGAGCTGGCGACAGACTACAAATAGACGACTGCAAAACAATAACCAGCGTCGATAGTCGAAAGCAGGCTAAACCAGAAAATCTAACAGAAGATTTCTATCGCCGAGTTTAAATTAAATACAGCTGTCATCCATAAAGGAGTCCAAAACGAGACATAGAAATGTATAAGCTCAATGTCATGTAACCGTGTTACTGATAAAAATTTCTAATTATCAGTCAGTACAACTTTGGAACCAATATCAACTCCGGCTTGTACAACAACAGCTACCGGTACTCCATCAACTTCAGTTACTACCACAACACCTACGACAACACAAAGCAGTCAAAGTTCAAATATGCCTTCAAGTTCGAGTTCATCAACAATCAAAATCAACAACGCTACACATGTGGTTTCACCAAATGAAAATAACCAGAAGAATCACACAAGTAAGAGTTAGCATTGCACATGCTTTCCACTTCAATTTTTTTCGGGTTCGTAATTATAATAATAATAATAATAATAATAATAATAATAATAATAATAATAATAATAATAATAATAATAATAATAATAATAATAATAATAATAATAACCCGCCACGCACGAATTCATCCCCGTGGCATTTGAATCACTAGGCCCCATCAATCGGACAGGACTAGAGTTTCTCCAGGAGTTGGGCCGCCGCATGACAGAGGCAACGGGAGACCCTAGAGAAAGCATGCACCTGTTCCAGCGTTTGTCAGTTTGCACGCAACGGTTCAATGGCGTTGCATTCAGAGGCACTTTTGGGCACGAAGTCGGAGACGAGAACCAATAAACTGTTTTTAATCTTCTTTTACAGCCCGAGGGATCCTTACTACCTCGGGAAAAATTTTTATAATAATAATAATAATAATAATAATAATAATAATAATAATAATAATAATAATAATAATAATAATAATTTAATTCTGTTTTGTAAAAAAAAAAAAAAAATAAAAATAAAATAATAATAATAATAATAATAATTAATAATAATAATAATAATAATAATAATAACAATAATAACAATAATAATAACAATAATAATAATAATAATAATAATAATAATAACAATAATAATAATAATAATAATAATAATAATCATAATAATCATAATAATAATAATAATAACACGGACAATTTCTATAGCGCCGTAACGCGACCATGCCGCTACAAGGGCGCTGTACAGACACAGCCCACAGCCTAACATAACATCCGGTCCTATTCATCAGAAGGATAAGCCTTGGAGAAGAGGCCTGGTGACGCTTGAGCCGGGACTTGAATGCCTCGACTGCTGGCGCAGAACGGACCGCAGGTGGAAGGCCGTTCCAGCAACGCGGTCCAGCAACGGAGAAGGCCCGGTCCCCAGACTTTGTCTTCGTCCGAGCAACAAACAGGTCTCCTCGCACAGTCCCTCTCAGACGAAGACCCGTAGCACACGATGACGTCATTCTACAAAAGTCTACGATGTAATCAGGCGCCATGCCATGGAGCGCCTTGTAAACAATCAAGCAGAGCTTGAACTCCACGCGCTGAGGAACCGGCAGCCAGTGGAGCGTGTCACGCAGAAGGGGAGTCACGTGGTCAAACCGTCGCCGACCACAGAGTAGCCTCGCCGCAGCGTTAAGGACCGACTGCAGCCCCATCAAGGAGGCACTTCGGTGCTCCCGCCAGAAGACTGTTGCAGTAGTCTACCCGGGAGAGCACGAAGCAGGCCACAGCAGTCCTGACGGCCTCGACTGGAAGCGACTTGAGACAAGTCCTGATGAGGCGGAGTTGACGGAAGCATCTACCGACGGTTACACCAACGTGGGTCCTCATGGAGAGTTCGGATTTTAGTAGGACTCCCAATTCACGGACGGACACCACTGGCTCCAAGGAGGCCCCGCGACGAGCAATGGGGTGAGGTCCAGCCGGCCGAACCGACGACGCGTCGCACAGCACAGGCCGGATTGAGACTGAGCCGATTGGAAGCATCATTATCTCAGAATTCAGTTCTGCTCAGTTGAAGACGCTCCACTCCAAGGCTGTGATATTGTTTCGCCTTGAAGTATTTCACATCTAAACAACTCCGCAAAATTTGGAGCCTATTTTAGTGTTCTGATTACTGCACGCACTTTGAATGTGGATATGCTCTCAGCATGTCTATATGTCATTCATTCGTTTATCGATTCACTTGGTCGTTTACATAAGGCCCTTTAAAGTTATCAGCTTAATTGCACTCCTAGGCCTACCCCATTCCTGACGAAAGAGAGTGTTTGTAAACGGTACATGTACGGGTCCGGCCATAAGAATACTCAGATCCAGAGGAAGGTTATTCCAGGGTTGATGACCCAAACGCTGAAAAGACATTACTTTGAATTGGCAAGGTACGAGCAACAGGTCAATGATACAATTCCAATTTAGACTCAACACACCAAGCTATGTCCATCCTGGCAATACTGTCGACGTGTCAGTTATAAACTCGTGTCGCAGCTGAGGTAGAATTCAATGCGTAACAATCGGTTGATAAATTCAGTTTACGTCGTTGGACCCATATTCAAATTACATTTGCATTTTTTCTGATCAGATTCTGTGAACCTCGCTCTGCCAATCGGGCTTGCTGTTGGAATAGGTATTCCCGTTATCACCGCAATCATTGTCGTCATCATCGTTATTGTCGTAAGGAGAAAACGTCGATGCAGGCAAGAAATTGTTGAAGCATACATTGCAAGGCGCATCAGTTGGTCTATACGATTATTTCAAAATCAGTATTATTTTTACTATTATCATCATCGTCATCATCATCATCGTCATCGTCATCATAATCGCCATTATTATTATTATTATTATCATTATTATTATTATTTTTTTTTTTTTATCGCCCGAGGTAAGTAAGATCCCTCAGGCTCTAAGATATTAACAGTGATTGAAATTTTTAAGCTTGGAGTACGTGGTCCTCATCCCCGGAGTGTAAAGTGAACGTGCCTCTAAAAGCTACTGCATTAAAACGCTGGGTGCAAATTGAGATGCGTTATTATTATTATTATTATTATTATTATTATTATTATTATTATTATTATTATCATTATTATTACTTTTTTCGCCCGAGGTATTTAAAATAATCCCTCAGGCTCTAAGATACTGCCTACTAATAGACTAATTAAGCTTGGAGCTCATGGTCATTATTATTATTATTATTATTATTATTATTATTATTATTATTATTATTATTATTATTATTATTATTATTATTATTATTATTATTATTTGCCCTGAGGTACTTCATTCCCCAACGACTTAGAAATTGTTAGTGTAATGATTCTGGAACGGCTACATTTCTTCAGTGTCGGACAGAGCTTTGACCAAGGAACCGCTGAACGCCACGGCTTTAAAGCGTTGAACTGTTATAGAGAGTCGCAGAAACAGAAAGCTGGTCTCTCTGGGTTCGCCGGTAGCTTGAGTGAGGTGACGGCCCAAGTCCGAAATAAAAACAAGGCCCTTGTTGTTAATGGGGCCTAATGTTTCTATAGCTAGCGGGATGAAGACATGCGACTTGAGGAGGGAGCTGCATTATTAAATAGCAACTTCTGTGGCGCCGGCGTCTTAAACACATTAACAACGTGCGTTCGTAATCGTAAAAACCCCATACATTCATACGTAGGCCTACATTAATCAAATAAATTATATATATATATATATATATATATATATACGCATAAAAATAAAAGATGTTGGCATATGTTGGCACAGAGATGTACATGTAATCCTAAGCCATTAAATCACAACCAGCACTGGCATACTGAATAACTCTTTCCCAATAATTTCACATGGAGTACCATGTGCTTCGTATAGCTTTCTAGTGATATAAGTGCGTAAATTAAATATTTCGTCATCATTGTTTAAATATCTTTATTCTATTTCGCGAATGGCATGACTTAACAATTTAATTCATATTATTATTGGGTCTGTAATCCAACGATACAGTTGAAGATGGTAGTTTACACGTAAATGAAATGTTTATTTTGCAGGAAGGTTCGAAAAAACAATGCAAAGTCTAAATCTGGACACGATTCAAAAGAAAATTCAGCATCTTCGCCTACTCCTGTCTTGCCAACGGTTGAAGAAGGTGCGAGTGATCACTATCAACAGCTGCAGATCCGCAACGAACTGCACGAACAGCGACAATACGAACAGTTACCCCAAACACAATACGAACAACTGTAGTAAAACAAACAAAATTTCAACATAATTTTGTAATGGTCTCTTTTGAAATATTGATTACTGAGATCAAATCTTGTCTTCTCCGTATTTCCAAAACATGATAGAAACAACAACTTCTATGTTCTGTTGTGCGACACAGTAATGTATTCGGTAGCGGACTTGGTCTGTAATCTAACGATTGCGCGTTTGAGTCTGCTGAGTGGGCTGCACCGAGCATCGACACTGGACAAATGGATGGCGCACACTTATTATTAATTGGAAACTTCTATTGAGCCGGTGTCTAATACAAAAGACATCAACCGATGATGCACCATAACCAAAACGTTATCAATTCAATAGCCTGCAAGTTAATACCAATACACGGGGTATCAGATTCAATGTGCAGAAGGTCAGATTCAATATCCAGAATATCAGAATCTATATTCAGAAGGTTTAATATCGGTGTATACATATCAATACCTACATCAGGGTCAATGCCCAGACAGTCGGAAATCAATATCTAGAAAGTCAGGGTCAATACCGGAGGGTTACTTGTGTCGCGCCTCTGCATTACTAGACTTGCAAGTCTAAATGCATCTAAGAACGCAGTGTTCTTGAATGGAAGAAAGGTACGCGTAATGACATCCATGCGAACAGGTAATTTTTCGGGCAGTGCACTCGAACTAGAAAACAAATCTGAGACAAAGTGCATCAACGAATTTGATTGCATTTTGAATATCGAGGTCTTGTGCTACACATCGTAATTTTTATCCATTCATTTGCTCGTTCGCTCATTCATTCGCTCATTCACTTGTTTTCTCATTCAGTCGTTCACTTGGAACTGACTGGGTTTGAACGCTGGTCATGCAACGCGCAGTTGTGAAGGGTAGAACCTCCACTGGGATAGTTTCTCAAATCAATTGTTGACTAGTGTGACAGGATGATAATTTAAATTAAATACTTGTGTGCACTGGCTGGCTAGTTACAGTCCGACTAGGACTGGAAGGGCAGTCTTTGCTTGACAGAACGGAGTTTTAAGTTTGTTAAATTAAATAGCGTTTATTTGTTTGGAGTATAATAGAGCGCTTTGTGCTTGCTTGTAGAATATTTAGTTAAGCTATAATGTAGTTCATAGTATAGTTAACTCGGAGACGTTTTGATTGTGAAACAACGGTAGCCTACTATGCAACTGAAACATTTTTAAATCAGGCCATGGACAGTTGGACACTCGTCGAATTGTAGGCTACATTTTGTTAAAGTATGTAATTTTGCACGAAGTGCTCGTAATCGTAATCGTAAACTCCAAATTTCTAAAGCCGTACTCTAAAGTTAAGTGCAGGGCACCAGATTATTCATGAGCGTTGATTGTACAGTGCTGTATTGTAGGCGTGTGTGATCTATATCTAGCGTAAAGCGTACTACTGACAGAGGCTTTCATATCGTTAAATTTAGCATGTTAGATTTAAAATGAGGTCAAGGTATGGATGAGTCACCAATTTGAGCAGACACCCTGGAATCTGAAGCATGTCTCCACAGGTGAAAGGCAACCGCAATAGCTATCAGATATCGCGCCAACCGTGGTAGATATTGAATAGTAATACGCTGCTTTTGAAAGCAACTTGCCACAAGCACATAGATTAGGCTCTATCCCCATTTCTTCGGTTAGATAAGTCGTTTACGTTGAATATTTCATAGGGCCTAAACCTATTGCTTTTGTGTCATTGCTGATATTATGTATCCGCGATAGTTTATGTCGACAATGGTGAATCGGAGCGTGTCTTTTTAACCGATCTAAGTATGAACTACTGTATGGGGATACAAGACTAAACGTGTGAAAAGAAGAAGCTGTGCATGACCTTCCTTGTTCGCTGTTTAGGGGGATTTTCTTAAACCTGCCTCAAAAGAAAGCAAGGCACAATGAATGCTGTAAATTTCACTCTTAAATCTTGCGTAGCTATCGAAGTTTTATGCAATGGCGTGCAAGCTAAAAAATATAAAGCAGAAATGTATACACCCTTCGAATGTCTCTACTGGGTCGACTCAGCCCTCCAATCCCTAGATGCCAGCTGTTAAATGAGCGTGCGCCTAACAGGATGTCAAGACGTGTGTTCAGTAAGATCTTGATAATTGTGCGGTCATGCTTCACAGTTTCGAATGTAACCTACTGCGGTTTGTCAGTGAGATTATGAATGAAAACGAATATACTGTATTATTATTATTCATTAGTGTGAGCGTGTCGGAATAACTGACTTGAGCGTTCGTCTTGTATTGCGGTTGCTGTATCGAATATTGTTAATTTGTGTCATATAAGTATTGTTTCAATACCTTTAGTCTACTTTGTAGATAACACGACGTAATAAACTATTCTTTATGAGCAGGAAATCCATAGGAAGCAATGCAAAGAGTAAATTGGGAGAGGGTCCGAAACCAAAATCCAAATTTACACCTATGTCTACCTTGTCTTCAGTTGCAAAGGATAGGAGCATTCAATATGAACAGCTTCAGAACCGCAACGAACATCAAGAACATCGACAATAGGCCTACACACAGCTACCTCAATCACAATTTGAGCAACTTTAGTCAATACGAATATAAGCACACTTATTGCTACGGTCTCCTTTAAGATTGATCACTGTGATTTTGGTATTAATATTCCTAACACGGCGGTCTATTGTCCGCTGCAGTAGTCTATTCTGTAGCGCACTGGTTCTGCAATTCAACGATTGTGTGTTCGAGGGGTTAAGTGCAGCGCACTTAAAGGCCTTGCATCTTGGGTGTGCTGGAACAATTTCTCCGTCGTCAAATAAATACTAAGAAGGTCAAGGTCGATATTGAGAAGGTCTGAATCATTGCATTAAAGGTCGGAAATCATTACCCAGAAGATCACAATCATTACACAAAAAGTCAGAAATCGATAAACAATAGGTTAGAAATAAATACCCAAAAGGTGAGAATACCAGAAGGTTTACTTGTTTGTTAATACCAAAAGACTTACTTTTGTCATACTTCCTGTAACACTAAACCTACCGGTCTCAACGCGCCACACGTTGCAGTGTTTCTTGCATAAAACAAAATTGCATTTCCATGGCATCGGTAACTGCGTTAGTGAAAACAGTTAATGTTATTTTCTGGCAATGAGAAAACTCAATGTTATTCTCTGGCTGTGTACTCGCACAAGTAAATGAATCTGAGATAAGTATGAAAAAGGCTTAACAATTTAACGACGAGTTGCAGTTTGAACACACGCTCTGCAATAAAATGTTAAGCGATCCCGCTCTGATTTAGAGGCGCCCCTTAATTCCTTGCTTTGTCGTTAAGCCTATGAACTGTTGATTAGTAAACGAACTGCTGTATATTGATAAAGAGCTTGTGTGAATCAGAGCGTGTCGTCTGGATGATTATTCACACGTAGACCTCTATAGGCCGATATGCAAACGACACTAGGCTACTTAAGGAAGTTTGTAGCCTAGTGGCATTAATACATATAGGGTAATTTATGAAGCATTTGAATTTCTACTTCCTCTACTGTGTGTTGTAGGCCTACGGCATTCCGCTTCAGCATGAACTTCACATTTTGTGTTAAGATGCTTTTGGAAGCATGTATCATATTTGGTGAGTGCTTCACAGTTATAATTTTCGTTCTTTTTAATCTGATTTGCAATCGACGTAATACTATCATCCAGCTCTAAGGCGACTACTGAGTCTCATGAAGGAGATGTATGTAAGATAGTTTGCTATTCCTTGAAATATAACGTGTCCTTTCTTCCTGATGTAAATGAAAAACAACGATGAGTGAATTTTCCGTTTAATTTATTGGAGTTGTAGGGTACTTCTCAACAGTGAACACACAACCAACGCTGCCGTCACTGATTCCGTTTTGTTTCGGAGATGCTTGTTATATAAGACCGGATACTAATGGAAGAAATTGGACAGACGCACAAGATAGATGCAAGGCCTTTAACGCGACGCTGCCAATTGTTGATAATCCACAACATCAACTAAGTTTCGGAGCAGCTGTCCGTAATTTAACTAATGATGATGCACGGGATGCAGGAATATGGCTTGGTGCGAAGGCATTCAGTAGCCAGCAGACCTGGACCTGGCTGGATGGAAGCAGTTATTACGGTAAATTAAAACAACTATCAACATTTAGCATAACACACAGCATTGTATAAAATTTAAATGGTGACCTGTAGCATAATTGGTTGTATCTGTTTTATTAGACAGCCTAGAAATTTTTGTAGATTTTAGACAACGTTCATAGCTTATTAAGTCCTGCAGTGATCATAAATCTTGCCACTATACACACCGTTTTGTGTATTCTGCGCGTACTACTTGCAAACGTTTAGACAGTATAACTAAAATGGCAAAGTATGGTATCCGCGGTGGCTACTATAATAGTGTTCACACAGACGTAGAAGGTCTTCCAAACGTCTCTCGCTCAATTGCCACCCAATCGGTTATCCGAAAGCAAGGTTATTCTCTTTTGATATAGCGATGCCTCCATGTTTTTATGACCATTTTTCAATGGTAGCATGTAACGTCGAAATTTGGGCGCTACTGTTTGAACTGCACAAAATTCTCTCTAGCAGGTCCCAAATGAAAGGAAGAACAAATGAAAAATAAATTCAGAATGATTATAATCATAAATACTAATTACGATTGCTTAGAATTGAGACAAATAATCTTTTACACTATGTTATGTACGCATAATTGACTTAATGTAATAAATGAATGCTTTTTAGGCTGGATTAACGAGCGACTCGTAAAATGTTATTATATTAAATTCATCATTTTTATTTCATATATAGATATTCTGTCGCAAGGAGAGTATATAAAGAGTTACGCCTATGTATCAATGACATCAACCGGAGTCCTTGCATACGCATCACCTCAAAACAACACCTACTACTACATTTGCTATTATAAAAATTCTACAGGTAAACTGGTAGCAAAACTGTCGATATTTTGTTTGCAAGATAAAAACTTACTTGATACGGAATTTTAAAAAATATGAGTTTCCTCAAGAAATAACATATAGCCTAAAGGTCATTCTAAGTCAATGAAGTTAGATATTATGTAGTGCAATAAATCTAAGAAATATCTCAGCGTCTCACCAAAGCTGCGTCAGTTGAGCTTATATCAAATCAAGTCCCAGTAGCTAACTTTGATCCCGGTCACAAGTTATTCGTTATCTAGTCCGTGTTGGTACACTCTTTTAGATGATGTCTAGTTCGTCATCCACTCGCAGCACTTAGTTAAAACTAACTTCAGATATTGACTTATGTCATAGACATTTAATGGTCTATAATTGGCTGCATTGTAGAATATATTTGTATAAATCCCAAAAAATAAACGAAAACACGATAACTAGCATATGAAAGTGTTTTATGCATAAAAGTCCATTTTAAATGGTCTGTATAATATGCTAGCAATTAGCTACTCACGTGATTAAACATTAGCTATTTTGTACTTTTTGTGATGTCAGAGAACTATGCAGCAATGGATGATTTTGTTTTCAGGTGTCTGTACAAACGGCACAGACCAGACAGCATTCTACATTGACGATCATTGTTACGTAAAGTACGATAAACGTTTATCCTGGTTCAGAGCCAGAAACGCATGTCTCGGAAACAGTGGCGATTTGGCGTCGTTCAGTAATATATCTAGTCTTGAAGGAAAAATTGGCTCTAACGCAATTTGGGTTGGACTTAGAAACAGCAAATGGAGTTGGCAAAATGCAGGTATGCTGGTCCTAGTTTTTTATGATGTTATGTGCTTACTTTCAGAGTGAAACTTGTAATAAAGAAAGGGAATTTTCCCAATCTTTCGTTCGGCACCAACTAAGAGTCTTAAAAAGCTCGGCCTAGCAAGCAGATATGTTACTGGAATAGCATGTAATAATTTACCAAACATCACATTCGGGTTGGCTCATTGATAGTCACTCTGCTGCAGTGTATTCCCCATCGACGTCTTTAGCTGATTAGAGTTTGGCTCGTAACTTTAATTTGGGACACTGCTTTAGCTACCTAATTTATACGTTCACTTCTTAGAGCTATTTCAACTAAGATATTGATCTTCTATATCGCTCTGTCTATTAACTCCTGCCGATCGAGTTAAGAGCATTTGTGATACTTGCAATTGATATACGACAGGGCAAAGGAAACGGAAGCCAACATACTGCCCATCCTTAATCGCATAGTTTACATTCATTTTACTGTGAATTATTATTATTATTTTTTACCCGAGGTATATATGATCCATCAGGTGCAAGATACTGATTATTATTATTATTATTATTATTATTATTATTATTATTATTATTATTATTATTATTATTATTATTATTATTATTATTACTACTACTACTACTACTACTACTACTATTATAATTATTATTACTATTATTATTATTATTATTTTATGTCGCGAGGTAAAAAAATAAGAAACCATCAGGGACTTCAACGTTATTTAGAAGCACAGATTTGTCTGGAATGGGCCCTATTCATCAAGGTCTAAATTTGTGAAAGTATGCCCCACCTATATGTCACCGCGTTAAAATGCTGGATCGACAGAGCAAGGCGTTGGAACAGAAAAGTGGTTCCTCGAACGTCTGCCGTTGCGGTGCTGAGGTTATTATTATTATTATTATTATTATTATTATTATTATTATTATTATTATTATTATTAGTAGTAGTAGTAGTAGTAGTAGTAGTAGTAGTAGTAGTAGTAGTAGTAGTAGTAGTAGTAGTAGTAGTAGTAGTAGTAGTAGTAGTAGTAGTAGTAGTAGTAGTAGCATTGGTAGTAGTAGTGGTAGTAGTTGTTGTAGTAGTAGTAGTAGTCACGTTCATCGCGCTGATGTCTAATGCACAAGGTATCAAACGATAGTACTATCACAGAGTAGATTTAGGTAGGTAATAATAATAATAATAGAAAGTAATAATTGCAGAAGAGAGTTAAGTAAGCAGACACATAGGCAGGCGCCTTAGAAGCTGTGTGAGTTTAGAATAGGATTCATTGTTATTACTTCTCCAGATTAACTGTATCCACCTGGTCAACTCCTAGAAAGCGCCACCGTCTTCAAAGATAGGCTGCGATCGAGGATTTTAGTTATTGACAAGTAGATATTTTGGTGAAACAAATTAGTCAACAGCTGGAGATTCTTGGACCTTCTAGAACGTGATCTATCCACGTCAGTAAGGCCAACCTACTGGTTTTCTATTCGTCAGTAGATTTAGATAAGGTTAGACTGGGACAACCTTCCAGTATACCTTATCTGATGCCAATCTAATAATATAAGGTAAGGGCCTACAGGGAACGAACCAATCAGGAGTACACCTTAACCATGTACCTGAGAATAACTTAGAGGTGTAATTCAGAGAGGGGGCAGTCAGCGAGGGTCGGTCAGAAGGAAGTTGTTGAGTGATCAGTGAGAAGACAGGAACGCCAGCAGCTTAGATGGTGCGTTCGGTATTAGGCTGACATGTCTAGAGCTAACAGACACTAAGCGTTCCTTCTTAAGAGTTTAGTATAGAAGTTCTGTAGATATCGCAATCTCGTAGTCATTACATCGTCTGTGTAACTGAACTATAATCTGCTAGTGAAACTGTATCTGTAAAAAGACATTCGTAAGAATGATAATAAAGAGACGTTCGTTCTGAATGACAATAAAGATATTTCTACAGAGAGTCTGCAGAAAGAAGATAGATAGATAGATCATCTACAGAGAGATAGCAGAAGATTCTCTGTTATAGTACAGCAAAACCAAGTCATAAATCAGTTCAATATTTAAAAGATCACTCTATAATGGCTCTAATACGAGGCGGTAGCATTAGTCATTAGGCCA
>OY744614.1:47554247-47656747 GCA_963556255.1 Allolobophora icterica | reverse complement strand
CACAGGTTTTAGCGCATTTTGAATTTTATTTGAGCCATATTGTGTAAAGAATTTTTAAAACAATTTCTGAAACAAATATGCATACTGTTTCCATAAGGTTGTTAAATCTTTTGGGCAATCACGAGTGTATGGGTACCGGCTATATGTAACTGGACATTTTATGGCGCAAAAACACTTTGATAAATGGGTGCGACTGAAGATAAGTTGAGGATATTTCTGAGTTGCCTGTGATGGTAGGGTTCAAATATTCAATGTAGGCCTAAGGATGTTCAAGGAGGACAGTTCATGGCACGAAGTTTTAAGAGACACCATCTTTAAGGTAATGCACGGCAGATATCGCGCTGATAGGTCTACCTGAAATATAATAATGGCTACCACCTAAGTAATAAATATAATTTGTAAACACGAAAAACCTTTAATGTTGTTGTCGAGACGGCAGTATAGTTTATTCTGACCACAGGTGCAATCGTGCGATGTACATAATTATTTACATAGCCCATCCCTTAAAACAGAGCACAGACCATTTCCCTTAACAAATGGAGTTGTCAACTTCACAACATTTTTTGCTTAAAGATAAACGTTACCATGATTTGTTTTATATAATAATTTTATGAATGCATGGACTGTGCCCGAGTTGTCTTTCGGTAACTGAACTGTCAGATCCCACGGACCAAAGATGTTTATGTTTATATTCATTAATTAAGCAGAACAACAAGCAGAACGCTGCAGGTGACAAAAAAGAAAACGAAAGGGAGTTATTGCTTAGGAAGAGTTGCCAAATAACATACGAGATAAAAGTTTCGCTAGTCCTTTTCTAGGAGGTTGAAATTATTAGTTCTATCCCTAAGCAAATAGAGAGTAAAATGCTGGTTAGGGAAGAGGCATCTTGGTGAATGGTTTTCAGTACTCGAGACAGCTTTATATAATGAAGAGTCAGCCTCGTTTGCAAGCATTGCTGAATAGGGAGAATTTGGGTGAATGTAGCCGGAGCGTTTAAAAGTCTGTTCATCAGGCGTTCAAGGCAGTGCTTGCGTAGTGAAAGAACATAATGGGCAGAGACATTTGACTAAGTTAATACTGGTCACATTTTCAAGCAAGAAAGCGGTCACGATTCAAGTCTTACATCTAAATTAAGGCGGTACAGTTGTCACAGAAAAGTCGTATAGGCCCTATCAGACAGAGTATATATAGGCTGGTGTCAATCAGAGCGTGTTCAAAAGGCTGTAGGCTACGTATATAGTTCAGGAAAAACCCGAAGTAGCTAGGGTTATTAATTAAGTATTTGTAGTTCTACTTCCTTCTGTTTTGCTATGCGGCATGCATCAAGTTTGTATTCCTCGATCAACATGCTTATGAAAGCTATTATAGTTTTTGGTGAGTGTTTCAGATAATTTTTCAGACTTCAGTTTCAGACTTATAACTTTCTTCTGTTCGTAGCTGTGACCGGTATAGAACCGTTATCCGTCACAAAAGATAATGCTGACTTTTTAAGAGATACCCATCTCTAAGGTAATGCACGGCAGATATCGCGCTGATAGGTCTATATGAAATATAATAATGGCCACCACCTAAGTGCTAAATAAAATTTGTAAACACGAAAAACCTTTAGGCTAATGTTGTCGTCGAGACGGTGGTATAGTTTATTCTGACCACAGGTGCAATCGTGCGATGTAGGGCCTACATAATTATTTACATAGCCCATCCCTTAAAACAGAGCACAGATTATTTCCCTGAACAAATGGAGTTGTCAACTTCACAACATTATTTGCTTAAAGATAAACGTTACCATGATTTGTTTTATATAATATTTTTATGAATGCATGCATATTGCATAGGCCTATATTCAAAAGGCCTAAAACAGAATGCAGATCTATGCCCGTAGAAGCTACTAATGCAATATGCGTGTTTGTAGATAGACCTATAAATATTTCTGATCGCCATACTCTTTGGTAAAGTCCAGGAATTATATGAGCCGCGTTGTAAAAGCTTGATACCTCGCTTGAATTAACCGGTTTGAATTTATTGAAGCTGTAGTTTGTGTGTCAATGATGAACACGCAGTCAGAGTTCTGTCAGATTTGTTCCGAGGATGTCTGTTATATAAGACCGGAATCTACTAGCCGAATAAATTGGGAAGAGGCGCAACACAAATGCAAAGCCGTTCTTGCAACACTGCCAATTGTCGATAATCCAGTACATCAAAGAAGTTTCGAAGCAGCTGTTCGCCAACTGACCACTGATGGTGAACGAAATGAAGGAATATGGATTGGTGCGAAGGCGTTCAGGAACCAGCCTTCAAACTGGACTTGGCTAAATGGAAGTGAATATTCCGAAACAGGTATCTAGACAATCAATAAAATAATGTCAGATTAAAATTCGCTTCATACGTAATTTTGTTAAATAAAAATGTCAGTGCTGACCTGCAGCTTGAAATCAGCAGGTCACTTCTAGCCCTCTTCATCGCATCATCGCGAATGGCGTGTCCTTCTTCCGAGAGTTTCCGTTTCTTTCACTTTGCCAATCTTGTCGGTCTTGAGATCGTCTCCAGTCAGTATGTAACCCAATGATCACTTGGTGTAGATCAGCCCTCCCAACCGTCCGGGTCCTTGTGTGTCTTGATATCCGAATAATCCTCTCTGGCTCCTAGGTTGGCCGAAAATCAAGATTTGGATAGCCTCAGCGCTGTGCTTGCTGCCATCCAACCGTGCGCTGTGCCCAAACATCAGAAGTCTTAACAGTCTTAACATGTTTCAATCATTTCCGAGAATGTATGTATGTATGTATGTATGTATGCATAGATGTCTATTCTTGTATGTATGTACGTAGGTAGGTATGTGAATAAGCTTGTCTTCATGACGCGACTTTCTCTATGGTACTGAGAATTTCGGAAATTTATATTAACATATAAATCTTTGAACCGCACTAAATAGCAAATCATGGTCGCAGGGATAGCTTTAACTGTTAATTATTCTTGTTGAAGAATGTCGCCAATAATAATTGTATTTGTAATTTAGGCCTAAATACATTTTTAAATAGCGCCTAATTAAGAAAGAATTACGTTTTCTAGATATGTTATTATCCAATTTCAAGAAATCAAATCAAAATAAAAAAATGTCTTTATTAGAACACACAGAGTATTGAATCAAATTCATAGGACAAACACAGGAAACAAATGTACAAGTGCATTTCTAATAGGATGCCCCGAAGGGCTGAAAGCCCGCTAATTGGGGCACCTCAGTTTCACTGGCTGAGCAGGTGTTCATATGTGTTACTCAAAAACCAACACTAATCATGTGTTCAAACAGATCAAAACATTTACAAAGCTTAACTAGTACAATGATTTTAACCAGTAGGCCTACAGATCATCAATGAGATAATAATATAGCAAATAATATGACAATTTTACATAATGCTTATATACTGCCATTTTTAAGCGACAAGAAAGTAAGACTACATTTGGTGAATAAGATATTTCCTTAGCAACAATTTAAAACTATGTAATGGTAAGGTCGAGACTAGTTCAGTAGGCAGGGCATTCCAAAGTCTTGGGCCGAGACATTTGATTGAGAACCGTTTAGGGTTCACGCGTGCGAACTCAGGACGGTAGTGTATGGCTGACCTCGAAAAATGAGCGTGGATTGACGTACCACTTACAAAATATGAAGCCATTGAGAGTGGCAACAACCCGTGGTGAAATCTATACATAAAGAGAATGCATTAAAATGAGTTAATCTGGTTTATGGTTAGAATATTATTTTCACGAAAGATGTGGGAGGTATGTGCTTTCCAGTGGATATTAAAAACAGTGCGGATAGCTGTTTTCTGAAGTTTTATTAGGGGGTCTAGGGCCGGTTTATAGTTTGCTCCCCAGGAGATGTTACAATACGAGATATAAGGGAATATTAGAGTGTAATATAGATTTAGCAGCATCGACGAGGGCAGGCAGTGGCTAATTCTTTTCAAGATACCCACATTCTTTGCTACTTTATTTGATATGGATTTAATATGATTTTTCCAAGTAAGTCGAGAATCGATCTGAACTCCCAGAAACTTCGTGGAGTCGACCTGTTGTAGTACGATATTGTCCATTGAGATAGTCAGACTTACAGGGGGCGTTTTTTTCCTGGAATGGAACACCGTGAAATTTGTTTTCTTAAGATTAAGAGTTAATTTATTGGCCCAAAACCAGGTTGCTATTAAAGTTAAATCATTATTGGCTCTGGAAAATAGATTAGTAACAGATTTGTCACTTAGAAATACATTGGTGTCATCTGCAAACAGAATAAATTTGAATAGTGAGGATGCTAGGGCTAGATCATTTATGTATATTAGAAAAAGTAAGGGGCCTAACTTTGTCATTTGAATGGTTTATGCTTAAATTAATTTGATGAAAGTATGGTTTGCAGAAAGAAGCATCAGAGGCGTTCCCTACCAGACTACATCAAGTCATGATGGAATGAAATGTTAATCGAGTATAGATATAGGAAATACCGCGGAGCATATGTTGTACTTTGCTAGGCACTTTATTCTAGAAAGTTGCGTCAACCACAGCGAGGTTCAAATGTTCAAATACAGATTCTTACAATAGCAACCGTAGATTGTCCATAGCCCGTAAAACCTTTGTCATTTGGATGGTTTATGCTTAAATTAATTTGATGAAATATGTACACCAAAGTATGGTTTGCAGTTGGTTTTAGTAAAGGAAATACTTACTTAATTACTTAGAGCATGAAGTCAATGTCATCCGTTTTGACTGTAACGATTCTTACATCAGCAATCGCATTGCAACGGCTATAGCTGTTCTGTGAACATATTACTCAACACTTAGATTTGCAATTACAAAAGGAGTATAGCAAGAGTTACGCCTATGTATCAAATACACCAACTGGGGTCGTTGCAACAGCATCTCTTCCAACTACCAACCACTTCTACATCTGTCACTATCCAGAGCCGGCAGGTAAATTGACAGTTCGAATATTCAAAAATTGTTTAAATTGCAAGACGTATTAAAGAATTTTATTGTTTCTTTACAGAAATGCTTACTAAAGATCATTCTAACTAGACAAATTTAAATGAAATAAATACTTAAAACTAAGTCTTATTGTCGATCTAATCAAAGACATTATTATTTATATTTCAATAGGCTTTTCTTATACAGTAAAATATTTAAGATAGATTAAATGAATACTATGTTTCGCTCTAAACAATTATGCCAATGTAAATGATCTGCATAATAATTATGTTTGCAAAGTGAATAATCATTATTAGAATTCAATTTCTGTAATGTTATAAGAAATCTTTTTGGAAGACTAATGCAATACTCAGTATTTTATGTTCAGGTGTCTGTAGAAATGACACACGACAGACTGCATTCTTTATTGATAATGGCTGCTATGTGAAGTACGAAGCGAAGTTATCTTGGTTCAGCGCAAGAAACAACTGCATCAACAATTCTGGCGATTTAGCTTCTTTCATTCAACTGTCCCTTCTGGACGGACAAATTGACTCACATGAATTTTGGGTTGGATTACGAAACAGCCAGTGGATTTGGCAAAATGAGGGTAAACGAGTTATTCATCTTGCATCTAGATCTACACTTGCAGTCTAATATTATTGGAAACTGTCTAATTAGGCTACGTTACAATTAGCATACGATTACAATCGGTGAAATGACAACAGAATCCACGAAGGTCGTTCGCATCCATTGATGTCTCGATTGATAGGACAGCATTTTATTAGATAGTGAATCCTGGAATTGATTTTTGGATTGAAAGTGAATCTGCTTTAGAGTACATTTAGCTATTTATTTTTGGATAAGACCGCCGTGACATATGCAGGCTAATAAAAAGTAAACTTAGCGTTATAACATAACTTTGCTGTGGATTTATTTCAGTGACTGGTTCGTCATCTGATGTTACATTTACGCTGTGGGGAATTGGTCAGCCAGACGACGCAGACCCCTCCTGCATCAGCACAGACATTAGTGGACCGTTTCCAAACTGGAGAGATTGGGACTGTGCTAAATTGTTGCCATTTATATGTCAAAGTAAGAAGATTTTTACTATCAGTAGCAATAAGACCATCAAGAAGGCCTAATTAATAATAAAACAAAACGATTTATATGGTGCCGTAGTAGGGCCGAGGCCGAAGAAAAGGGTGATGTACATGAGTGCAGCAGTCAACTACAGTTGTACGATATTTTGAAAAGATAGGTCTTGAGCCGTGACTTGAATTTCTCCAGAGATGTTAGCCTATATTCTTTATATGGTCGGGAAGAATGTTTTATGCAGTGGATTCAACGACAGAGGAGATAATGATTGCTTCAAATAAATATGATAATATTCTAATATAATATATAGTAATATGTATGATAATATTCTTTTAAGAGAATCTCACCATATCTGCTTCCTGTGTTATGTTTTTTAATGCCTGTTCGCACAATTTGATTTTATTGCGCTGAAATCCTGAAATTAAGATAACAATAAGGTTCACACATTTGGGCCTGCCAAATATGCTGAAAGAACACAGCCTTTCTTCCATCGAATTAAAAACATTATTGCGCCTTTCATATCTTTACTAGCACATCTAATTTATCTCAGAAGCAAAGTGAGTCAATTCTTTCGCAAACGCTTGGAATTTACTAATTTCTGAGATAGTTATGTGACGGACTTCACACTGTAGTTCAAACGTGATATAATTGTAAAATTCGATTGCTAAATTGTAAGTAATGTGCTAATTATAATGTAAGGTAAATAGTGACTGTCAATCCATATTTGAACGTATCGAAATTTGGAAGAGTGACATAGTCTCAACTGATTTTCAATCTACCAAGTGGTCGATCTAAGACTACTTGTAATAGAGTCGTTGAGAACGATACTATCGGCCTTATTTACAACATCGAGGAAGGCCCAGAAAGAAGAGCGAGGCGTGGACACATTAATAGATGAACAATATATAAGACAGTCAGTCTAGACGAGATATAGGAGTGAATAAGCTCAATTGTTATATAACTACAACAACAGTAGGTGAATTCTAAGGGAGTTCTTCTAGTCGGATGAAATGAGCAGAACGGAGTAACAATTCTCCTATGATGCCTGAACTTTTATTTAATTATATTATTACTGTTATTAGTAATAATACTGACTAAGACATGTCTAATTATCAGTCAATGCAACTTTGGTACCGATACCAATTACGACTTGCACAACAACAACATCTACTCCATCAACCTCAGCTACTACCACAACATCTACGATAGCACCAAGCAATCAGAGTCCAAATGGGCCTTCAAGTCCGAGTTCCTCAACAACCGAAAATAACAACACTACACATGTGGTTTCACCAAATGAAAAAACGAATGACACAAGTAAGGATTGGCGTTGTACATGTTTTGCTCTTGAATTTCTGTCGGGTTCGTACTCAAATCGTATCCTATTCTCACAATTCAAATCTGTTAAACCGAAGACTCCAAGCCTGAGAAAGAAATTGTTTACTTGAGATAAGCTTTAAGTATTTAATGTCTACAACTCTGCAAAATGTCAAGCCTTTTTTCAGTGTTCTGATTACTTTATGCACTTTGAAAAGGCGTGTGCTCTCAGAATGTCTATATGTCATTTATTCCTTTATCTATTCATTAATCCTGGTCGTTTACATAGCGCTCTTTAAAGGTATCAACTAAAGAGCGCTGCTACGCCTACCCCTACCTAGTCCAATCCTGACGAAAGACAATAGTGTTTATAAACAGCACATGTAGTGACCCCGGTCGGAATAATACTCATATCCAAAGGAAGGTTATTCCGGGATGATGACATAACCACTGAAGAGACATGACGTTGAATTGGCAAGATAGGCTAGGAGCAACAGGTCAATGATGCACTTCCAATTTAGACTCACCACACCAAACTATGTCCTTCCTGGCAAGACTGTCGATGTGTCAATTCTAAGCTCGCGTCGCAGTTAAGCCAGAATTCAACGCGTAACAATCAGGTGAAAAAATGCAGTCTACGTTGTTGGACTAATAATTATGTAAATTTGCTTTTGCATTTTTTCTGCTTAGACTCTGTGAACTTCGCTCTGGCATACGGGCTTGCTCTTGGAATAGGTATTCCCGTTATCACCGCAATCATTGTTTTCATCATCGTTATTGTCGTAAGGAGAAAACGTCGAAGCAGGCAAGTAACTGTTGAAGCATACATTGCAAGGCGCATCTGTTGGTCTATACGATTATTCTAAAAATCTAAAATCCTTATTATTACTAAAATCATCATATCGTCATCATCATCATCATCATCATCATCATCATCATAATCATCATCATCATCATCATCATCATCATCATCATCATCATCATCAATTATCATCATCATCATCATCATCATCATCATCATCATCATCATCATCATCATCATCATCATAATCGTTCTTATTATTATTACTACTACTATTATTATTATTATTATTATTATTATTATTATTATTATTATTATTATTATTATTATTATATTTTGAAACTGTCTTAGAAGCGTTAAGATCCAGAGTTTAGCGGTCCTCGTCCACGATTAACTGTGCAAATGTGCCTCGAAAAGCGACGGCGTTAAATCGTTGAGTGCATATAGAGAGGCGCTGGAACAAGTGAATTGTCTCGAATGGGTCACCCGACATTGTTGTCAGTCGCCGGCCGAACTCTGTAATGAATTCACGGCCAGATCTGTTGATGGGGCCCAGAGTTTATTATTATTATTATTATTATTATTATTATTATTATTATTATTATTATTATTATTATTATTATTATTATTATTATTATTATTATTATTATTATTATTATTATTATTAAATAGCAGCTTCCATAGAACCATAGTGCGACCGTACGTTACCTCCCGGAATAACGTATGCGTACTGTACGTACGTTATCGAAAAAAATAACGTACGCGTACCGTACGCGTACGGTAAAAATGCCACAAATTTATCTGGTCATTCACAAAGAACCTCTATATAACTATAGTCTTATACGGTATGCATACCGTACGCGTACGTCAAAAATGATCAGTTTAGCTCTACAGTATTAATCTCTCCGTACGCAGGCCTAGTTATTTACGAACGGTAGGCTGCCGAAATTTTGTATTACCAATAAAATGACCATCCTATAGAGTGTGCCGTAAAATCTTAATATTCTTCACACTAGGGGTGGGGGTTTATACATTAGACAGAATATTAGCAATTTTGAATTTAAAAGTTTGAAAGTAGAGATCATTGAACAGCCACAGATGACTAAGTTTAATGGTTAAAATTGGTTACGACCGTCAAAAATCACCAACTATTATTGACTTTTATTGTGCATAGTGTTATGTATTTACTTTCGTCATGAACTGATGTGAACGTACGGTAACGTACGGCATAATAACGTACGCGTACCGTACGTACGTTATAGAAAAAAAATAACGTACGTACCGTACGTACGGTCGCACCTTGCATAGAACCGACATCTAAAACATGTTAACATCATTTAATTTTGACCTTTGACCTGCTTGCGTTCGTTTACCTTGGTTATCCGTAAAATTGTCGACCTCCAGCTCTTTTTCGATAACTAAAACTCTGTTTAACGCTGCTATAACTGTGCATTTTAAATAACATCTGATATTCCTTAGTTTGAATATCAAAAGCGCAAAAATGGACAGATTATTGAGTATAAAATTATATATACCAAGTTTCAGCAAATTTCAACAACGTAAAAGTGTTTCCTTTATCTTGTTTACAGCACGGCAAGTGGAAATTCTCAGTCCAGAAATATATTCGCATCGAAGGAGACTCAGAGAAACCTATATGAGGAAACGTCGGAGATGAGCGAAACGGCAAACGGTCGAACTCGTGTGGATTACTCGTCTGATCAATACGCGACGATCCCACAGGCTCCAGGGCCCAAACCGGTCCCGCCAAAGAAACCAGGCGTCGTTTATGCAGACCTTGGCTTTGGTCAAGGAGGGTCCTCGTGAATAGTACTAGACAGAAGAAGGTAAAAAGGTAATGGTAAAACACTTGTTTACACGCCTCAGTATCACTGGCGTAAACTTGTTCAAAATATTCGGAGGCATTTGGTCAATTTTTGTACATCTCAAGTATTGGGGGCTCAGTATAGCATGGACCTGAGATTAAAGCTTATTGGTAGCTTTGTGTGAATACGCGCAGGCTCTTCTGTATGCGGAGCGTGTCGTTGTGCTTGCTAGTATACGTAGACCTATAATGTACATACCTCTGGCGTAAACAGGATTGGCAGTGTTTTCTTCTCATCGAAGATCTTTCAAGAATTCGTAGTCTGATGCATCATTTACCAATGCAGGCCCTTATAATAAACGATTCAACTGTAAAACTTATGTTTAGACAAAATTAGACTAGATATTATCATGTTTTTGCATTATATACATATGTATATGAAGATACAGAGCTAGATTAAGTGCGTGATCTGTGATACGAAAACAGAGAAACTTAAAACGATGTCTAATGTAGATCTGCAATCAAATGCATACGACTGGCATTCTGTTTTTCTTGCAGGCAGTGAATTGTTGTTAAGAAATTTAAGTTGGACATATTATAAGCCGTAGACATAAATGCATTCAAAGCCTTGAACAATATGAACAATAAGCCTATTAATTATTATTAATTTACAACTTACCACTGAGCGTGGTGGCTCAGTGGTAAGTTGGGCGCCTTGTGACCGGAGGGTTGCAGGTTCGAATCCCACTCTAGCCGCTGCGTACGGACCTTGAGCAAGTCCTTCACTCGCAATTGCTCGTGGCGCTTCGGCGTGAAAATTCCGGCACAGTATCAAATGCTGTAGTCGGGAACGCCTCTGAGTAGTAGTTGACTTCGAGGGGCGCTATAGAAATATCCGGAATAAATAAAAAAAAAAATTATGGGTAGATCTGTGCTGTTATCGACATTGAGGGCTCGTGAGTAGGCTGGTGCCCTGCGCTTATCTTTAGAGCAACGCTTTAGAAATTTTGATTTTACGATTACGATGAGGCATGCATATATTGCAGCTTGATCAATACGTGTTTTATTATGTGGCATTAAAATAACGACCGAGTTGTACAGAGTTTGAGTTTCTATTTGAGGCTGGCTAGATTTTCCAATATATCCTCCTCCCCGCAACTGAATTGATGCATGGAAGTCTATATGTGTGCCAGTGATTGTAGGCTAAAAATGTACATGTGGTACAATATACAAGGCTACCATGTTGACTCTCGTTCATCAACTGTCTTATGCATATTGAGGATATAGAATTAGGTAAAATGTATCTCTACTCATGGGTAATCCCTAAATAATCTGATCTGGTATGGAATCTACAATGACAGCGTTTTTATTTACGACATCAATCGCTAGCCGCTCCCCAAAAAACTGCATGCAGAACTCACTTGAAATGCGCAGAGGTATAACCGAAGGACAGGCTACGTGAGGTCAGCAATCCAACATTGGAATATACGTGCATAACTGCATGAATAAATATAATATTACAAAGATCATTAAAAATTGAAATGAACTCCTATGTATTAAAATTAATGTTGTGAGTACCTGATGAAGGCATGGCAATCTGTGTCACACATAATCCTGAGTAATATTATTCTATGTAATATTAGCGCCTATTAATACTGATAACGGTAATGATGATGATGATGATGATGATGATGATGATGATGATGATGATGATGATGATGATGATGATGATGATGATGATGATGATGATGATGATGATGATGATGATGATGATGATGATGATGATGATGATGATGATGATGATGATGATGATGATGATGATGATGATGATGATGATGATTATGAAGATGAGTTCTCTGCCCGAAGACTGGTCCATTGAATTTTAGCCATCCGGGGATGAGATAAGTGAGGTGGTCTCCCGTTGCCTTCCTCACAGACAACTGTGGGTGAGCAACTCATCCAAGGTCGCTAAACGCAGTGGCTTTAGGTAGATTTGAACCTGCGACCCTCCGGTTACAAGGCACAGACATGCCGGTATACATCATCGAGGTAATAATATAATTAAATATCTCAGGCATTACAGGAGACTTGTTCTATTTAGAAGAAACTCTCAGAATTCAACTACTATAGTTGAAGTTGTAATTGTAACAGAGCTCTCCGAAGTGTAGGCTCCTTGTTAACAGTACTTGAATCTTATCACGATTCAGTGTGATTTTGATATATTTAGCTTAACAAGCTGGCATTTCTGAAGAGTTGAAAATTTTTCATATGCATCTAACACATACTAAGGAAAAATCCCTTTACTTGATTTAGCAACGCACCTTCTTTAGATAACAAAAATAGCTAGACACCAGGGTACCTTGAAAACGTCTGGTAAACCTGCTAAACAATGAAGTACATGGGCAAATGTCTGTGAACAGCCGACCCATGTTATGGACTGCTGCACGCTTTCACGGGCCTACAGGCCTACAGAAACTGACACGCTGTAATGCGATGATTCACGAGTCTGCATGAATGCTGTCTGTGTCGTTTAGCTGATACACGCTATTGGTGTTTGATATAATTATAGCTCCAATACATTGAAAGGTTAATATGTTGATAGCGGGTATACTTATTTTGGCTGTGGAAGTAGTGGTATAAGAAACAGTTACATACAAATTTAGTCAACCTATCGCACCTTTAAACCAGGCGATCTCAAAATGGTTCTGAAAGTAAGCCTAGTTCTTGGTGAGTATTTTATATTCAGCGGTTTCCTATTGGCTTCAGTCCTCCCTTATAGCACAGAGTGTGGATTCAAGTCTCCTCTCCTGATATGGTTACTGTGTTTGGGCCTTGAAGAAGTCCTTCACAAACAATTGCTTAGCACTTTCGATTTATGGTGACTATCAGTAGATAGTGTGGCATTCAAAATGCTGAAATAATTATAATTTTTTTACTGAAGTCAAGATTTCATTATATACCTAAATGATTAAGTCATTAATGAAAAGCTCATTTGCGGAAGAATTTTAACCCATTAGTGCCCACAGTCCCTTTTTAGGGACACAAAGTTAATAAAATCCAGTCTAGCATACATGACCCACAAACTGATAGTGTTTCTTTTGCTTTAATGACTGATGTGTCTAGTATCATTTGGAGCGTTTAATTTTTATGTATAAAAATATTCTATTAGTAAATATCACGTCATAAACTTCACCCGCGAGAAATTTCACAAATGATGAATTCTTCTAAAAGGTAAGCATTTTTCTAATAAATGATCTCAGTAAATTGAAAAAACTGATTGATGCTTATGTAGTACAACTATTTAGCTTGGGCAGGAATACTTTTGTTGCATGTTTGTTGTGTACGTATTCCTTACTATGTTGTGCTGAAAGCTTGTCCCTAAAAAGGGACTGCGGTCATTAGAAGCCACAGTATTTTCCTACAGGCTAACATGGCTGTGTGTATGTGTTTTGACCACTGGAGTTCATCGAATCCACCCAGTATAGCATTATTCAGTACTATTTCAATGCTAGTGTATAGAAAATTAGTTCCCTGTTTTTAAAATATTTAGTTTTGTTTTACAGAGTAACAAGATTTACTGTCAGTGGTGTCCTCAGTGCTCTCGAGGACGACGCCGACTCTTTTCGCGCGGACATTTACATAACTCCGCCAGATAATGGAATGGCCAGTAACGGTGATAGCGCAGATGAAGACAATACTGCCTATATATCACCAGACAATATATGTGAAAGGCAACTATACGTGCTCAAGGAGAGACAACAGTATTTCGTCACAGCTGTTCTTCCAACACATAAACCCAATGTGACTACGTGCTTCATATTTGCGGTCGTATGTTCCACAGGCAGCTTTAGACAATTCAGAAAAAGGACAACCCATAGGTGTGTTACTTCGTACTGTCCCAGTTCCAGACGGGGAAGTAGGCATGGAGGGAAGGAGTGAAGGAAGGATGGAGGGAGGGACATAAGGTAGGGCGGGAGGGAGCGAGGGAGGGAGGAATAGACAGACTTACTAACCGTTGTTTGTCTGTATGTCAATCCGTCTGTCTGTCTGACCGTCCGTCCATATGTATGTCTGGCTTTGCGTCTGTACGTCTATATCCCTAGTACTTAGTGTTTGTGGGCAGGGCGAATTTCGGGCGCCCCTGTTATATTGCATCGGCTAAAATCGGCCATACCCTCGTCCTTGCTCCTCGTCCCCCGCAAGAGGGACAGAGGTTGGACGGGGGGAGCTAGGGAGGGAGGCATAGACAGACTTACCGTTGTTTCTCTGTGTGTCAATCCGTCTGTCTGTCTGATCGTCCGTCCGTCTGTCCGTCTGGCTTTGCGTGTGTACCTCTATCTCCGTAGTGTCCAACGTTCGTGGGCGGGACCAATTTCGGGCGCACACAGAACTGGGAAATTACATGCATAGATATGAGAAATATGCTAAATGCTGTGTCGGCCTACACCTTTATTGTTTCGCTGTTTTCATGCACAATAATTACCTACATACACGCATTCCGGTGTAACAGTATTGACTTTTACTGGCTATTAGCCATTTTCACCAGCATTTACATAGTTGCATTTGGACAGATGTACTAACCGTTAGTTTTGACATTTCTATATGTTACTGCTCATCTGTTTATATGTTACTTTTCATTGAAATGTTGCAGTTTTTTTACTTGAATAACATGTCACTGCAGTAGTGTGAGTCATATTTCAAGTACTTTCATTTATAAAAAACCTGTGACCTGTAGTGCCCACTGTCCCTTTTTAGGGACAAGAATTTCCAAGCGTATATTTCAATTTCCCGTTGTCCGCAGAATTTTTCCACATTTTTCCCTTTAAACAATCCCCAATATCTACCAACCCAGAGAATTTCATAAAGTTTTGCCACCATGGGCATTAATGGGTTAATCAAACGGCAGGAAAGTCTCAATCAACAGATCCTGTGACCTGTAGGCCTTAGGGCCTACAGGTCACAGGATCGTCTTTACTAGGTCACACACTTTAGATTCAAATGTCCAGTGATTTAATTCGTTGCATTTACGTTTGAATTCGATTCACGCAATTTTACTCCTTCCCTGAGCAAGAGTTGTTTGTGTGAAGGTCTGGTGGAATAACTGACTCTAACGCTTTAAGTTTGCAGGGCCTATGAATGTGTGTATATTGCTGCTTAGGATTGATTATATTAGTTATTTACTAAATAGGCATATATTTGTGTGGCGGTGCACACGCTGAGGGAATACGTGTGACTGATGTCCGGTTCTATTTTCAGAACCACCAATATCACTGCCCTTTATAATTCTAATATGGAATGTAGTCTACATTTTTGTGTGCAAGAAGAATCTCACATGGGCCTTACATACTTAGTCATGTATCGGATCTGTTGTATTTCCATTGAGCTTGTATTGTAATGTGATTCTTATTATTATAAGTTTTAGGGGTTTTGTCATCAGTAACTGAACGCACAACGTCACTGTCGACTAATATTCAGTTTTGCTTCGAAAGGGATTGTTATATTAGACCGGAAAATAATGGGAATTCATGGGCGTATGCACAACAGATGTGCAGGAAGAATAATTCAACACTACCGATTGTTGATGATCCAGATCGTCAGAGAAGTGTTGTCGCCGCTATCTATTATTTCAAGTTGAATACCACTGAAGTATGGCTTGGTGCAAATGCATCTGATAATGGTTCTTTGAACTGGCGGTGGCTGGATGGAAGCCAGTACTCCGGACCGGGTAAGTTAAACGAATAGTCAGAAAATGATAAACACCTCGCGGCTTTGGACCTATTGCAATTTGCCAATTTATATCATGAATTCCGACTCTCTGGCATTTCTAAGTCTTTCCCTGTTACATAGGCCTAATCTTGTTCTAAAACCTTTGCGTAAATATTTAAAAAAATAAAACTGTTTTTTTTATTTGTGTAAATGCTTCATCTCCAGTGGCCTAATCTCTATTGCCTCTGACCGGGAATTTACCTTCACTGGGGATTCGCGATCATGCCCCGTCTTGCTGTAGTCCGTAAACTTCTGGAATGGTACATAAAGTGTAAATCTCATGTCCTGGGGTTTACCAATTGACCAAATGATGGTCTCTTCTGTGACAAGGCTAAAAAATTAAGTCAATTGCAGTTCGTAAGCAATGAGAGCTCTAAGTCTGTCGTGGATAGGCCTAATTGATCTTGGCATGCTGTAGTACATATACAACTCTAAATCGAAACTTCAATTTATATAATTATGAATTCGTATTATTTTAGAACTTAGAAAGCGGATCCACAGTTCTATGCAGTAGTAAAATGCTTAATTTAAGATAATGCGTGGGGTCTATACAAGTATACATATTTGATAATAATGTTTGTAGTACTAGACAGTGGCGTGTATAGCAAAAGTTACGCATTCATTTCGAAAACTGGAGCGCCGTCCTTCCTACACGCATCAGAGCCATACAACAACTACTCCTACATATGTCAGTACAACACAACAGGTGAAGGTAAGTCTCTGGAAAACAGTCTTCTCTTATTTTGCTGCGCAATTGTGTTGCTCATGCCTGAACAGACGACAACACTCACCTTGTAATTTTTCTCCGTTTGTTAGCAGATCCTAATGAAAATAAATAAATATGTTGTGGTCAACTTTTAGGCTACGTTTATTATTGTGTCTTTAGTTGGTTGATTACGGATAGGTCATCTTTGGTGTAGAGGGCATGGGATGTTTATAAAGTGTCGCTATATAAATGACCTTTTACATAAGGCAATTTAATCTCTCGATTATCCCGAACCTGGCTCAAGAATCCATAGATCTATTCTAATGAAGTCATTTCAATCTGCTTGAGTATGAATGTAGGCTCTATTAAAACCTGATTGTTTTATCCTCAGATGTTTGCACGAATGGCACAGAACGCTTGGTCTTGTTTAAAGACAGTCGATGCTATATGAAGTACGATGCCAAGTTATCGTGGTTTAACGCCAGAAATAACTGTTCGGCAAATGGTGGGGATTTGGCATCCTTCACTGACTTTTCTCTTCTTGATGGGATCATCGACACTAATGGAAGTTGGGTTGGACTACGACAAAGCCGGTGGAATTGGCAGAATGCTGGTTGGGATTATAGACTATATCAGTAATTATTGGTCGGATTATTGATCTGACTTCGTTAAATAACCTTTGCCCAATAAAAATCGGTTAACTAGGTTGCCAACAACGAAGAAATAATCTCTTTGCGCAGAAGATAAGCTCGTAAAGACGTCAGAATTTCCTCGTGATCAATTTCGCCTATCCTTGCGCTGTGATAGGGCAAATACTTCTCTTCAGCCACAGGATTTACTACAGTATTTACATTATCGGGCTTTATATGTCTAGTGCCTACGTATGGCCGTCATGGTACTCATGCAACGTCAGGCTAAATTGGAGGTCTGTATACCATGACGACCATCACGATCTTTACGTTATAAAAGCCTAGATAAGTCATGCTAGATGAGATTAAACTTTAAATTGGAATAGGTTATTTTATATATTAACATTAACACTTCAATTTGACTGCACGTTGTTGGTTCTTAATGCAACTGTAATGATTTCAGTGACTGGTATGTCATCGGATGTTAAATTCACTTCATGGAGCAGTGATCAGCCAAACGACGCAACTCCATCCTGCATTAGCATAGATTACAGCAATTTTCCCAATTGGAAAGACTGGAATTGCTCTCTACAGTCACAGTATATATGTCAAGGCAAGAAGCATTTCATACATAAAAACCCACATTTATCACCGGTCATCTAGTTAGTTGATCTTTGTGCTCAGCGTACTCCAGCTAGGCGAATTCAAAGGACTTGTTATTACCGTATCGTTGAATAAGATCTACTACTTAAACTGGAATTCTAACTGCCACTCTCTTTTAACCAAACATATCGGCCCGCTGTCATTCCTTTAGATGTTGTGGAATAATGTTGTTCACACTTTGACGCCAATGAGCAACTTCTAGGTAGTATTATTCATTCATTTATTTAGTTAGAGCAAAGTATAGTGCCGTACTCAGACATGTTCCAAGCTCACAGCCTTGATGAAAGAGAAGTGTTTTAGTTTTTTTTATATTAAAGTACATGTAGCATCCCTGGCCAGACGGAGACATAGAGGTAGGCCATTCCAGGGAGATGACAAAACCATCAAAAAGACACGGTTTCATTGTCAAACAGCGTAGAAAAGAAGCAACAATTCGACTCTTTGAACTTCCATGTATTTTTGTATAAATGCATTTGCAGTGATCAGTAAAACAGTATCATCCTATTTCGCATCTGCGATGTGCACTATAGCGCATAGAAGATACGGTGTCCAACATTCACTGACATTGGCTAATAGTTTCCAACCTTCTGCATTAAAACCTGCAACTTTAGAGGCCCTAGTATTTTTTTATTCCGGATATTTCTATAGCGCCTCTCGAAGTCAACTACTACTCAGAGGCGCTCCCGACTACAGCATTTGATACTGTGCCGGAATTTTCACGCCGGAGCGCCACGAGCAATCGCGAGTGAAGGACTTGCCCAAGGTCCGTACGCAGCGGCTAGAGCGGGATTCGAACCTGCAACCCTCCGGTCACAAGGCGCCGAACTTACCACTGAGCCCCCACGCCCCACTGGACCATAAGTCTGGAAGTTAGAGTCTTATAACCGAGTTAAGCTCACATCGTGTTGCGCCTAAATCAGAATTCATTTTTCAGACTACATCAGTTTAAGGGTAATTTAAAAGTAATACAATATCATGTGTCCAGTTAATGCATCGAATCAGAATATGTCAAGCGCACAATTTGCGACAATGTTCGTACAACTGCAATGAACATTCAATTTTAGTTATATAGAAAGCAGCCCATCAATCATTTTAAGAAAATATTTCTAGTGATGGTATCTCGCTGAATATTGTACTTGTCACTCTGAACTCAGCGTTCTCAACCAAAACAAAACAAAAATTAAAGCCAATAATTACCCAAGATTTGTGCGCTTGACATTGTGTTTGTAGCAATTTAATTAAATTCTGGTTTCTTCTGCTTTAATAAAGTGCTCAATGAAACCGCTACAACGTCGATGGAAGAACTGCCTACTGGTTTACCAACAAGTTTACCAATGGAAACATCTGGAACTGCAGGATATGGTATGCCTTAAGGAGCCTATTCTTAGGCTATTTACACTTGAAAACAGCTGCACTACATATTTGTTATTCTAGAAAACTTTTCAGTGCCATAATATTATATGGATGTCAATGTATCTACTGATGTCTTGTAAATTATGATGATAACGCTAGACAAGTCAATTAAACTAAGTTAATTTGAACTGAAGCATATATCCAGCAGCCTTACAATTGTGACCAACGGAAAAAAAAATTCGTGGGTAACTAGAGATCTCTTCTCCTTCGAAGTCTCCACGCCTTTCATTTTCTTAAAAATATTGCTTCAAGAGGGTTAATTAGGCCTACTCGCCTTTTTATATACTACTTTCTGTTCTTTTCTATGTATTCTTCTGTTACTCTTCTTTATAATCATCATTCTGCTTTTATATAGTGCTTTCAGGCCACCTTCATGATGTCATAAAATGATGACAATTTAAGGCTAATTCGTTCAAGAATATATCAAAGTATTATTCAATTGTAAATATACACAAGACAATGCTCATTTTTCGACAGATAGAATAACATTCCTTTGATTACATGTCTTGGAAGCTTTAAAAGATTGCATTAAGATGCATTTACGGTTTTAAATCAGGTAAATATGAAGTCAACGTTCCTCTTGCTATTGGTCTTGCGGTTGGACTAGGAGGTGCCGCCATCGTCGCAATTATTATTATCATCATTGTCGTTGTTGTACGAAGAACACATCGAAACAGGTATAACTTTGTTAACCTATTAGACATTTCTTACGTGTAAGACTATTTCTTCCATGTAATTCTATAAACTTCTTCTTCTGGTTGATAGTTTTACATGAATATTCACAGTGCATTGTTGCCTATAGGTCCTGCCAATCTAATCTTTATGGCGCAAGGTACAATCGATGGTTGCTTTCAATTGCACGTGAAATCGTAATCAAGTACTGTTATTGCCAGGATAGCCTACTTATTTTACTTCAAATATAAGAAGTTTGAATTTACTGTTGTAAAACAGTGTTCATTTATGTAGACTATAGCCTACATTTAATCGCTTCATCGGTAGGCCTAATCACCATGTTAGACCATAGGGTCGACTAACGTATTTGCCTACTAGCCTAATTACCTAGTTCATGTCTTCTGCATGATTAATTAAAGTGGATTAATAAAATCGTTGACCGATTGTTTTACAAAACGTGGGATGCTGTAATGTTTACCAGTTGAATGAATATTAAATATTGTAGCCGATCAATTGGAAACTCGAAGTCTAGAGAAACATTCGATGACCAGAACGGCCGGGTGAACCCAGAGGATGAAGCAACGAAAATGAACGAAACCGACAGCAAATCTCAGTTGGATGACGTCGCGACAGACTACGCAACTGTCCAGGAAGCTAGAGGTCCTGAACACGAGTCCCAGTTGACCCCGCCATCAATGAACCAAGGCCCCGTTTATGCAGATCTTGGTTTTGGCCAAGGAGGGTCCTAAACAGCACACATCAGACACAAACTCGTTAGGCGATGTGGAATACAGTGGCGTAAACTATGCATTCAAGTTTGCGTAAACCAACTATAACAACTGGCATTTTATTTGTTTGGAAGATTCCTATACGATACTTTGTAAAATCGTGGTAATGTTGTAATAATGTATGCCTGTTGCTAGAATTTTGTAATGATAAAATCCTAGGATGTTAGAGAGTTATTTTGGAAAGTTTTGTCCATTTTCAGAAGTTGTTCAGTCTACGCAATGAAAAGCAATTTGTCCAGAAAAGAACAACAAATTGCTTCGGACATTCTCTTTGCTTCCCGTAATGTGCGAATTCGATCCTCCCGAGACGGTTACTGCAAAATGATCTTGAGCCAATCCCTTCGCACGGTTATAACTCAGCGCCATCAAATGATAGGCTGCTTAGTCCTTATATAATGGCCCTTGATAAACACAGAAATAATAGCATAAAAGAATGGTATTTTAGAACCATTTACATTTTGACATTATTCTGCTGGTCATAAAGGCCTGTCAGTCCCTGCGCTTGCCTGCTTGACCTCTCTCCTGCAGCATTCCACTCATGACTGGAAACCGAACTTTTAAAGCTATCCTATCCTGATTCCACTCCTCCAACATCCCATTACAATCCGTTCCAGAGAATTCCAGAGTCAGTGATCCGCTTCAAAGACAATGCGTGATCAATTCGGTTATGAGATGACCTATTTACTGATCGTCGACTATCCGAATGTTACCCTCTTGACCGTCAGTTTATGAAATGCCTGTCTCGCTCAGTTCCTTCCCTTTTAATCTCTTTCATTCCCCCTCTCATCTTTGACCCCACCCGTCAATAAGTATTCTCTGCTCCATAATTATGCTTCTAAAGTAGTGGTAGGATAAAACTACAATCATAATGTGGCATTTCTTCGGATTGGCATTAGCAAAACCGCAGGACTGTAGAGAGAGAGAGTGAGAGAGAGAGAGAGAGAGAGAGAGAGAGAGAGAGAGAGAGAGAGAGAGAGAGAGAGAGAGAGAGAGAGAGAGAGAGTAGTGTAAGATTTTTTTCATTTTCCAGACGTCTTCAGTCTACGCAATGAAATGCAATTTGGCCGCACAAGAACCGTGCGAAACAGCAGCCCATTGCATTGAGCGTTCGCCATGTATACGCGCAGTTGCTGCTTCTAGCCTCCCCGAGACGGTTACTATGCAATGACCTTGAACCAGTTCTTCTGAATTGTTATTACTCGTCGCAAATGATACTTGGTCATTAGATAATTGCGCTTAATGAATTGAGAAGTAATAACACCACACCAATACTATTTTGAAAACATACATTTCTTAAAATTTTTAGGCTTGGCATGAAGGTACCATAAGCAACGTCGAATTTGTGTTTAATGACATACTTAATCGGTTTGAGCCTATACACTCGCAATGTAATACTATCAGTGGCTGTATCAGTAGATGTTACTTCAGACAGTGTGTTCCAACATTCAATTTGTACTTAGGCAAGTTGACCCTAACGCTGACTCGATTTCCTAATTAACATGATTATCTTCTCACTGCCACACAAAGCCACACCACGGAGACCATATGCATCAACTCAAGTTCACACGAGGCAGGCTGTTTCAACGGTTTTGGTGCCAAGTGGGAATCCAGGGAGGGGTAAACCTTGAAGAGTACTTTGTGCTACGGTGAAAATCATTTATAGTGGTGAACATGGGTTGTTCAGGAGAAGAAAAATGATAGGATAGCTTGAAAAGTTCGGTGTTTAGTAATGAGGGAAATGCTGCTGGAGAGAGCAAGCTCTCAAGCGCTAAGCTTGACAGATTGATTAAGCTGCTCTCACTGACGTGGCTTTGTGTCTAGCTGAGAAATTTCTGAGATTCACATTACATCTACTGTACAACTTTAACCATGAAATGATTCATCTTTAATCGTTTGTTATACTCGTATAAATTGCTCACATGCATGCAATGTTTAGAGAGGAATTTAGTCTTGTCAATGTTAGTTTTATAAGCCTTTATGTAGGCATACATACAGATTCAGAGTTATCTTGAAAAGTTGAAAGTATCTTTATATGTTTTATATTTAGTCTAATATGGAATTACAATTGCACGTTATCGTAGGGCACAAGGCATCCATCAGACGATGGTCGTTTCTAGGCGGCATCGCTTCCGAAATCACATCGGCAGAGTCAGTCACGATCCATGAGGTCCTAGCGATCGGAAGCCAGCGGCACAGCATGAGCAATCTTAAAAATAGAGATATTCGTGCAGGCAAAAATTAAATATTACATAAAATCACAAAATAGAAAATTCTGCGCATATAATGAAGATACTGCATCTCATGTCAATCACATAAAATAATCGAATTAGTACATGTACGTAAACAGGGTACGCTGGGTTTACGTAATTTAACCGAGTTTTATATTCCATAGGTTTCTACGGCGCTATATAAATCGTCTTATCGTCATTATTATAAAAATAGCAATAGCAGTATCTCTAACATCCATATGAGGCATAGGCCTTCTCCACCGACTTTCTCCTCTGTACCAACGAAGAAGCATGTTGGTTCATTGTTCATGTCCAATTATTATAATTATGTAACTGTACTTGTAACAAATCATTATTATACCGGTATCGACTCATAATGATGTCTCTGAGGCGTACAAGATCGTATTGATTGAGTTACCTTAATCCTGCGTACATATGCAGTATTATTAAACCTAGTAACCTCATTCACTGATATTGCTCAGCAATTTAAGCACGCTCCAAAATCTATTGCTTGAGTTAGTCACGTCTAAATAAATAACAGGAGATGGCGAGATACCAACTCACCAAAAGAACCACCTGGTAAATATGTTAAACAAGGAAGTAAGATTTTTGAACGTGTTCATAGGCACAGGTCTATGGGCCTAAAAGTTGACACGCTCTACTTCACTTGAACCTAGACGAATATAGATAAACCAGCGTTTTAGGTCGTTTGCCTGACCCAAGTAAATATCCAACAGCCTGTGTGAGCCAAACGACTTGCGTACGACTACATTTTTAGATGAATACGTTGATAGCAAAGATCATAATTATTCTGACTTGGAATTTACGGATATAAGTCATGTTCACGCATCATTAAACTAGATGATCTCAAAATGTTTTCGAAAGTAACCATGGTTATTGGTGAGTATTTAGCCTTTGTCTGCAGTCATAATTTCAGTTGATGAGTGGCAAATGCTACCTAAATTATGTTGTGGTTCAGTAGTAACGATCCGTTTATCCGCAGAAAGATGTTCAGATAATAGCAGACAAAACCAACCATCATTGTGCTTTTGTGTGTACATTATTTGTATTGTATTGTATTGTATTTAATAACTTATATCGCGCCTCTATCTTACCTTAGACCTTAGTCCTTCATGTGCAGGTCTGCACATCGGGCGACGCATCTCTTCCACTCTCCTCTGTCCACTGCCAGCCTCTCCGCATCCTCCCCGCATCCTCCCACGTCAGCTCCAGATATTTCAGGCAATCTATCTAGTGCCCACCAATCAGAGGCGCTCCCAGTGCGAAAGTCCTCGGGAATAAAAGCAAGTTTTAAGACAACGAAAAGCTGTGGCAGGACAAACAGATAATAGGCCTACTACAGCCCGGACCGAAGGAGGATGCTGATTCCACAGTGAAGGGCCAATACTAACAAAGGAACGAGACTGGGCCATCGCCATCGCCGTTCGCACTCGGGGAGTGTACGTTAACACGCTTAAAATTTTGCTATGTAGGCCTAGGTCTACACGTTTGTACAAGACTCATATACTATACAGTCCTTTCTTACGTAGCCCTGTATGACACTATTAATGTCAGTTAATTTATATTTTAAAATGGTATGAATTGTATTGGTTTTAGGGGTTCTGTCAGCAGTAACTGAACGTACAACACCGCTGCCAACTGTCATTCCGTTTTGTTTTGAAGGTAACTGCTACAATAAACCGGAGAGTAGTGGGAAGTCATGGGCGGATGCGCAACAGGTGTGCAGGAAGTATAATTCAACGCTACCGATTGTTGATGATGCAGATCATCAGAGAAGCGTTATAGCCGCTATATATTATTTCAGGTTGAATGCAACTCAGGTGTGGCTTGGTGCAAATGCATCTGATTACGGTTCTGGGAACTGGCGGTGGCTAGATGGAAGCCAATACTCAGGAACTGGTATGTTTTAAAATTCAAAGTGGAAATTGAACTTATTGCCACTCCACTTAATAAATTTCAAGTCTCCTGCCAAAATTCTCAAATCCAAACTGATTTTTAATCTTTTGGGATAATAATACCTAACCTGAAATGGTCACATTTTGAAAGATGTCCTATTTAAGTCTCTGATTGCAACAACATAGTTGTCTTACACTATTGGGATTACACAATTGAGGACCATGTGGTATGTTTCATGGTGTTAATAACTGTTGTAAACAATAGACACTCTCAGTATGACTATTTAAGAAACAATATCAGATCGGAATATAGGAGCCTAACTTGTATAAGCTGAAGCTTTTGTTGGGCTTCGTTTGTGCATTGATGTATGATTATGTCGTGAGGATTTTGTGGAATGGTACAAATAAATAATATCATATATCCTGTTCTAAAAAAACAAAAATTCACGAAACACAAAAAATGTTCCACAGCCGTGTTTATGCCTAAAGCTTAAAGCATTTACCCTCGCACCGCCTCTTTGCCCCAACCTCACTGAGATTTATGAGAAGCCAGAATACGAGAAAGATAACCTGACCATAAGTTGCATGAATAGCTCAGTAAAATGAATAATATTTTACAACCAATGACTTGTATACCTAATCTTAGTCTTATTATTTTTGTTTTATATAACCTTAAACTAACTCTGAATTTATGTATTTTCGCAGTAGGCCTACTTAGCACGTCTTCGTGAAATGATAAACTTCTAATATTTGCAAAGTGGGTTCAATTGTTTATGGCTTGAAAATGTGTTTATTTTAAAACGATGTGCATACAATATACCTTGATTATTTAACGGCAGCGATTCAAGATGCTGGTATGTATAGTAAAAGTTACGCCTTCTTGTCTAAGAGATCATCGGAAGTCCTCGCATACGCATCAACGCCATACAACATCTACTCCTACATATGTCAGTACAATACCATAACTACAGGTAAATTAATGGAAACCTTCTTTTGTTTTACTTGTACGTCGTGCTTACAAAAGAACAAATAAGGTTGATACAACCAGATGTGGTTTTGCGTACAAAAGCAGGTCTGTTTATCCTCGGATGACCACTTATGCATATTGTTTGTTTGATAACAGGCGCTTCTGAAAAATAAGACTATGTCATTTGACACTCCCGGCCTTTGTTAAATATCTTGTAATGTTTATTTTACATTTTGGAACGATACTTGTGGGGCGTGGTGGCTCAGTGGTAAGTTCGGCGCCTTGTGACCTAAGGGTTTCAGGTTCGAATCCCACTCTAGCCGCTGCGTACGGACCTTGGGCAAGTCCTTCACTCGCGATTGCTCGTGGCGCTTCGGCGTGAAAACTCCGACACAGTATCAGTGCTGTAGTCGGAAGCGCCCCTGAGTAGTAATAATAATAATTATATTCTTTATTATTTCAAACCGACAGACGCAGTAAGATTACATTGAAACATGAAAGTACAATCAAGATCTTAATTAACACACGATTTGGCAGCCATGCAAGGCGCCGCATTAGAGGGGGGTTACGGGAGTCGATCCGCGTACCTTATGCTCTCCTGGCCATGAGTGTTACCACTACTCTATCCCCCTTCCCCTAAGTAGTAGACTTGAAGAGGCGCTATAGAAATATCCGAAAAAATAAATAAAAAAATAGATACAGTTTGGTACAGAGCGCTGTTGTGAAGTTTCCAAAGTGACGCTTTACAAATTTGCATTTAAATTGATTAGACTATGTATTTGTGCACTAAATTCCTTTCCCTCGGTTATTCCAAACATGCATCGTTTATATAAAATAGCAGACTACAATTATTATTGTTTTCATAATTACGACTAAAATTGGTCAACTGGAAATTAATCGCGGAAGATTCTTACCACATTAATGAAGTTCTCAACAGACTCCATGCAAATATAAGCTGATATGCATAACATTGCATTCATATTTAAACCGCGGGTGTTTTATCCTCAGATACGTGTACGGATGGCACTGGAAGTTTATCCTTCTTAATGGAAAGTCGATGTTACGTGAAATACGCTGCCAAGTTATCCTGGTTCAACGCAAGAAATAATTGTTTGAAAAATAACGGCGAATTGGCGTCTTTCAGCAACATTTCTTTAATTGACGGGATCGTTGATACCAATGGAAGCTGGATTGGATTACGACACAGTCAGTGGAATTGGCAAAATGCAGGTTGACAATAGAGATCTCATTAAAAAGTTTTGGCTCATTGGTAGGAATCGTTCATACTTCGCTATGTTGCCATTATTGAAGAAGAAAATTAAATTTTTTCAGATACCATAGCAATTAACTTTTTTGGCGAATATCCTGACAAATCGCAGTCGAACACATATTCAGATCTTACCACGATTACCCTCTTCCGCCAACTTTCTGGAGGACTTACTGTTGTGAATTAGTTCCTCGACCTTTTTAATTGTTATTATGTCAGCATGGTGAAGTAAGTCAATTGAGGTTAAATTAAATTCTAGCTTAGATTACATTGCATTATACCTAATCTGACCAGAAGTTGAAGGTTCTTAATGCATTTGGACTAATTTCAGTGACTGGTGCGTCATCGGATGTTAAATTCACTTCATGGAGCAGTGATCAGCCAAACGACGCAACTTCCTCCTGCATTAGCATAGACTACAGCAATTTTCCCAATTGGAATGACTGGGACTGCTCTCGACTGTCAGAGTATATATGTCAAGGCAAGATATTCATAATCTTTTTCCATTTCTAAAATCAATTTATTTAATTAATCTTTGTGTAATTACAACCCAATCAACCCAGGGCAACAATAAGTAATAGGTTAAATGACAGCAAGACAATCACATTCAAACATTATGCTGAAGTAAAGCTTTCAACTATGAAAATAAATTATTCAATATTAAATTTAAAAAATTTATATTTGCCTTTTATACACGTGTAAAGTGCAATCAATGCTTGTCTTTTACAATTATTTTAGTCATTAACACCACTTGGTCAATGTCTGCGACTTCAACTACAACCTCAGTTGATCCTAGAGCCAGCGGTATGACATCTGGTAGTGATGGTACTGGTACAAACTACCAATCATTATCGGCAAATGACTGTCAAAAGGATGAAAAAGGTTTGCTTTTGTTAAAGTTTGGGTTAATGTTGCAGCAATTAATATAACGCTTAATGAAGTTTTTGATGCCGGTTTTCAATACACAACTTTTGTAGAATGGCTTCACCGAAGCATAAGCATTTTACTACATTGAATAGCTCCACAATTTGACTGAAAAATAGTCAGTGCTTTTCTGATCAGAGAACGTTAATCAATGCCAGAGGTTTAGTGGAAGGTTCTAACCCATTTGGTTTTAAACATTACCAAGTGAAATTTCTTAAAAGAATTCCAGAGATGAATTTAAGCTAAGTGAAAACCTGCGCAAAAAGATAAGCAGTGCAAAAGTTGTCTAATAAGATGCCTAAGTGATAATTTCTTTTCTTCTTTCATTTTAGTCATTGCAGTTGGAGTCGGGATAGGCCTGCCTTGTGCGGCTGTCATTATCGCTCTTGCTGTGATTATCATTGTACAACAAAGGTTCGTTTTTTAATAATCAGTTTTTCAAGTTAGTGTAAAGATATTCATTACCGACACTCATTCATGCACAGTTCTTTTTGAGGTACTTAAAAATGTGCCATATTAAATGTCTTCATACATACATTATACAAGTACACAGACAAACACTCGCACATAGGCCTACATATCTACAGAAGTTATACAATAACGCACAAAATGTATTCACAATTATTGGTAAAAACGTAAGCTTATACGGCTGTCTCTTTTAAATACCGAACCAACTTACCTAATGATTTCTTTATTTGTAAAAAATTCACACCGCATGAAATCAAATCTCACTAATGTGATTTATTTTTATTCACATTAGAACTAATTATGTAAGTTATAACGAAAACTCTTTTGATAAGCAGGAAGCTTAGAAGTAATGGTACAAAATACAAATCAGGAGAGCCAAGGATCGCAGATTCAAAAGAAAATTCAACATCTTCGCCTACGTCTGCCTTACCGATGGTTGAAAACGATGCGAACGTTCAATATGAACAGCTAAAGAACCGCAACGAACTTCAAGAACAGCGACAATACGAGCAACTACCACAATCACAATATGAACAACTGTAGACATATAATACGAACTTAACATTATTTTCATGGCATCTGCTAAGTGATTGATCACCGAACTTATCTTACTTTTTTGATGTTTCCAATGTTTGTAACCGCAGGACACTTGTAGGCGAAATTTAGTTATGTTGATAATTGGAGATATATCAATATTCTCTTTCCGTTAATTGCGTCTGCGAATATAGCCTAGGTATAATGCAGATGAAGCCTCGAACATCATAGGAGCTATATGTTTAAGAGCTAGACCCTTTATGATTAGCTCTTACCTCTAAACTGGTTTAAGATATGCAGGGTATAAGCTTACTTAATGCAGACGAACAAATCTATGTGGTATTGTTCGGCAATACAATAACGATCAAGTTGTACAGCGTTTATGTATTTAATTGACTCTATCTGACTTTCTAAAGTCTCCTCGAATTCTCGAATTATTTCATTACCCAAATGAATTGTAACCGACGTATACATCAGAGTCTTTGTCAAAGGTAGTATAGTTATATTATCTGTGGCGGCGTAACAGACCAGACAAGCCTTTTGTGCTTTTATCTCATGAGTAGGCCTATCTGTCTACAGTTAAAGGTTTGATACGACATTTATCAACTTCCCCAGCTTCCCAGAAGAACTGCATATATAATTATACATATGATGTCATATATTTAGATGTGTACGTGTGTTTGTTATTTAAATGAATTTAATTTTGAAATGACGTTTTCCCCAATATGCAATCAGAAACGACCATCGACAGATGCCTTGTGCACTATGGTTACGTCGCTATTTAAAGTTTCCGGATTAGATTAGAGTAGATATATTGGCATGGTAGACGAATAGGTAGAACCATGAACTTGTGAAACAGAGTGTAGAAATTCGAAGGTCCACTGAGATGGTTACGGTGTAGAGACCTTGAGCAAGTCCTTCATTTACCATTATCCGACACCATCGATTGATGCCTGATCATTATATATATATATATATATATATATATATATATATATATATATATATATATATATATATATATATATATATATGCACAGACCCTATATATAGCGGTCTACATGGCGGTGTTAAGAAGCCTTTACATTGCTCTTGGTCTGTAGAGACTTGGAGAGGCCTACATAATTATGGCAATCGGTATGTTAAGGCATAGAAGAAGGACCTCAAAGATTTGCACATATAACTTGATCTGTAGAAGTTCAGGAGTGGGAGAGGGTAACCGATTGGTTAGAGCGCTCGGCTTGCAACGCGGAGTGTATATGGTTTCCAACCTCCTCCCCTTGGAGGTTACTGCGTAGGGACCTTGAGCAAATCCATCACTCAAAATTGCTCAGTGCCATCGAATGATGCTTGTATATTATTATATAATTGCGCTAAATAAATGCTTAGATCTAATTATAATAATTTAACTTAGGTCTTTATTCTGATATAATATTATACACAATTCATTTCGCTGTAGGCAGAATGGAATATTCAACCAAAGAGCCCATTAAGGTTTTATTTGTTTAGCTAAACTGGTATTCTTGCACAAGAGAAAAATCTGTTTATGCTTACGAAACAAACAGTAGAAATTCGGTTATTTGAGTTAGCCACAATTTCTTTAAGCAACCACCGGATTTAAATATGGCTTTCTGTCTGATTTAGACCTGGCTTCTGTCTAATTTTAACATATATTCACCAACTGATTATGATTTTATTGCGATTTCAATTGAAGCGCCCACTGGGCGTTGTCTTTACAGCGCTATAAAAGTAAGATTATATTAGCTTAGAAGAGGAAACGAGACATAAATCCACCGTTAAGAGACGCAGGAAACAAGGAAGTACATTAGCAAATAGTCTATGCACCGTCCAACCCACATTAACGCACGATTTCCCAGGCATACAGACTTACACGCACTGACACGCTCTGATTAATACGTGTCCGTATGAATGCTAGTAGGCTAGTAGTCAGTAGTCATATGGACCGCTTTTTATAAAATTGGGGTGTTTACTTTGCTGCGTATGTTTTTTTGGCGCATGCTTTGAGAGCATGAGTCATAATATTATTCTGGTTTGGGAAGTGAACGATTTAAGAAATAATTGTCTGCAAATGTAATAAGTTTGCCTTATAATTGAATCATTAGATTCCAAAATGTTTGTAAAACTAAGCCTCGTTCTTGGTAAGTAGTTTACCTTTCTAACCGTCGTCGATTGCTTCATAACTCGCCTATAGTAAAACCGAATGGATGCGTTCAAGACTCCCTTAAGACTACTTCCTGTGTGAAGACCTACACCCACAGTTGCTCAGAGCCATCGATTGATAGCTTTTCATAACAAAGGCGGCTAATAAATGCATAAATGATTTTACTGCAGTCATAGTTTCAGTTTGTTATATGCTGCCTCAATCATATAATTACGAAATGTTATCATCAAGCGAATAATGTTCAAGTATTAGGAAAGCCCCCGTCATAATCATGCTTTCCGAAATGCTTCACTGCCTGAACACAGTTCAAGTTCAGAACAGTTATGTTAGAACAGTATATAAATAGGAATGCGTTGCATGGCAATAATATGCATGAATGTTTTGTTTGTGCTCCTTTGTAAGTCTATGAGGGTGTGTAGTCGTGTCCAAGAATCATACACAGGCCTTACACACGTAGGTCTCTATAGCACAGATTCACTTTATGTTTAGCTGGATTTATATTTAAATGATTTGAATTCCATTAATTTTTTGGGTTTTAAATGATTTGAATTATATTAATTTTAGGCACCTTATTAGCAGTCACTGGACTTGAATCGCCGCTCCCGACTGTCATTCCGTTTTGTTTCGAAAGTGACTGTTACATTAAACCGGAAAATAATGGAAAGTCATGGACAGATGCACAACAGATGTGCAAAAAGTATAATTCAACGCTACCGATTGTTGATGAACCAGACCGTCAAGGAAGTGTTGTTGCCGCTCTCTATCATTTCAAGCTGAATGGTATTACGGATGTTTGGCTTGGTGCAAATGCATCTGATTACGGTTCTGGGAACTGGCGATGGCTGGATGGAAGACAATACTCCGGAACGGGTAAGTTAAACAAACAGTCGGAAAATGATGGACGCCAGAAGGTTGAAAATTTACAGCATACATTTTTCGAACTTCTCGCCAAAATTTAACAAAACTAACTCTGTGTTGGAATATTTTACATTTCTGCTTGTTATTTACCGTAACTCTGCTTTAGTATTTCTGGTGATACAATGTTCATTACAACTAAAAATTTGGTTACTTACGGGTAGTAAATGCTTTCATCTTCAGGGACTTTGTCCCTCTGACCTCATGTTTATTAAATGATACAGTTTTACGCTAAACAAGAATGCAAGGAGAAACTGATCATATGTTGCATGAATACGCAGATAATATCAACAACACTGCATAATCAGTACCACGTCTGTTGTTGATTGAAGAATTGATTTGAAGAACTAATCTCGACCGAATTGTATTTTGTTATATATGACCCTAAATTTAACCCTCGGTATATTTACATTTAGAAATACTTAGTACGCTTTCGTGAAGTGATATAATTGTTAACATTTTTGTCGAATGGATTAAATCTTTTGTGTAGTAACAAAATTTCTAGCATAAGATTATGTCTTGCTTGATTATTTAACAGCAGCGATTCAAGACGCTGGCGTGTATAACAAAAGTTACGTCTTCTTGTCGAAAAATGCAACAGACATCTTCGCATACGCAACAACGCCATACAGCAGCTATTCTTACTTGTGTCAGTACAATACGACAACTACAGGTAGATCATTGCAACATTGTCTTCTTTTGTTCTGTTTTGCAAGTGTATGTGTTACCAGTGCGTCTGATTTGAAAATAGTAGGTGGGTTCAAAATCGATCTCGCTGGACCGAGTAGGCGAGCGATATGCGGTCGACCTCGGCAGCTTTTATGTATAGCGTATTTTGTGTATCGTAGTCGTAATTTTTCGTATCGCTGCATATAGTATATACTCATTTAGTAGATCTTTGTCACTTCAGTTCCGTTATCTGAGTAGGTCTCTTGAAGAGGGGCTATATAAATTCTCAGAATGAATGAAATCTACCATTGACGTAAGATGACGTGTGACGTCTGATTTCACAAAGTTGGTTGAGCCTTCGGCATACGTTGAACACTTCATTTTTAGCTTGACCTTTCAGCCGGCAATCCATTCGAATTTTATCGGCGTAAATATAGGTAAATAAAATAATGGTCTGGATCTATGTTCGTCTATCGTCTTGGAGTCTAACTCAAACTCAGCGAGCGACGACCGACGGTGAGAAGCCTTCGGCTAGGCGAGCGCTAAATCGCTCGCCGGTACCTTTGCTAGGCGAGCGACCAAGAAGAGCGATCGATCGCTCGCCTTAAATCAGACGCACTGTGTGTTACTCTTGATTGAACAGATGACTCGATAGCTAGGTAACTCTCCTGTACTAACTTTCGGCCGTTGGCTCAAACCGTCACTCTTATTATTTTGTCCACCAGTAAGCAAGGCCAATCCTCTGCTATTGTTTGTTATCATTTCTTGAGTTGTTTGACGATTTGTTGATAGGTTGGTAATGCATGGTTTAGAGGGCTGCTTGTGTGTGTAGTAAAGTGATTTTTTAATGTCCCTTAACTTGACATTAGATAATATAACCCCTCTAAGGTTCCGCCTATGGCATCGACAATCTGTGGATCTCTGCTTATGGGGTTGATGCAATCTACCTGAATTTAAATTTTACTAAAACCTGGCTGTTTTATCATTAGATATTTGCACGAATAGCACAGGACGTTTAGTCATCGTTAAAGAAAGTCGATGTTATGTGAAGTACGACGAGAAGTTATCCTGGTTTAACGCCAGATATAATTGTTTGACAAACAATGGCGAATTGGCATCCTTCAGTAATGTTTCCCTTCTTAGCGGGATCTTAGATACTGGTGGGAGTTGGGTTGGACTACGGCGGAGTCAGTGGAACTGGCAAAACGCAGGTTAGCATTATCGATTATATTATTAATAAATGTTTCGTTACTGATCTGAATTCCTATAAAAAAATTCGTTACTTTTAAAATTGCTCGGCTTCGTTATGTTGTTATCAACGCAGAAATGATTATATCCTGCGCAGAGGCCATGCTAAAATAAGTTTAGACTGACGCCATAATCTTGGACGTTTTCAAAACTATTCTCGCTTACGCACGCATTGCGATACTGTTGAACAGGTCTTATGCCAGCCATCGACAGGATTTGCTCCTGTATTTTACTTTATCAGCCTTGAAAGTCTTGTGCCTAAGGTTGGTATTTATGGTTCTGAAATGACGTCAGGTTACCATAGATTATCAGACAATTAAAACGGCCACTACATTAAGTTAGCCTAAGCTAGGTTGGATCAAACTGTAGAATAGATTAGGTTACATTACTTTAACAAAATTAATCCGATTGGAAGTACATGGTTCTTATTGCAAATGGACTAATTTCAGTGACTGGTTTGTCTTCGGATGTTACATTCACTTCGTGGAGCAGTAATCAGCCAAACGACGCAAATCCATCCTGCATTAGCATTGACTATACCGATTATCCAAATTGGAAAGACTGGAATTGCTCTCAAGTGTCACAGTATATATGTCAAGGCAAGAGATACTTCATATATTAAACCCAGTTTTACGATCAATTACCTAGGTATTTACTCTTTGTGTTAGGCGTACTTGAGTTAGGCCAATCCAAGCGTCTCACACACGATTAGTAAAACAGGAACTGTTATAGCCCGCTGCTTAAACTCGACTTCCGATTATCAATCTAGCTTAACCATACTATTAATTTTACTTAAATTAGCCATTTTTACCAGCGGTAACCAATCTTTAAGAGCTAATGGAATACTGTTATTCCTTCTAGGTTCAAACTTTTACACCCATGATCTATCAATATAACTTGCATCTTATTTCCATTCATTTATTATTCCGAGCAAGTTCTCTAACGCTCCTTCGACATATCTATATTTAGGCAGTTTAGACCGTATACCAGACAAACCAGAAAGCTTTAAAGCATTTAGGACAAACGGATGTAGCGTCCTGTACCAGAATTACAGGCATATCCAGAGGGAGGCTATTATAAGTAATAGCCCAATCATTTAATTGTACTCTGAACTCGGCTTCTCTGCGATTAAAATTTGAATTGTACTGACGATACTTCATTGGCAGTATTTACTGGTGTTTTTGTACGGTTGTGAAATTGTATTTGTTTCTCTCTTTTTGGCTTATTGCAGTGCTCAACGCAACAGTATCGACGCAAGTAACTCTTTCTGGTGAACTTTCTACGCCATCTTCAACCACGGGAAGTGTGCCAACAGAAATGCCTGGAAGCGCGGATTCTGGTACGCCTAAAGTTACCCTATTCATGGGTCACCATAGTCTACAGCACTAAAAATTTCGAACTCAATTTCAGTAAACGGACAAGGCCAGATTGACAAACTTAAATAAGGATTTACATACAGGAGCGCAATAAATACCTAATACATTATGATAACGGCGCTCTACAAATCATTATACTAATTAGATTAGAACCTTGTTAAACTGAAATATGTATGCAGTAGGCTTGCTAATGTAATTAACATAACTGATTAAACAAATTAAAGTTAAGCGGAAATTAGAGCTCGGGGCTTCCTCCATTCATCTCCTTTGTCTTTACATTCTTCTTCGTGATATGTCAAGCATTAAGTAATTCTTCATCGTTTTCATACGTTTCCTTCTTCTACTGATCTACTCTATCACTACTTATTATTCTTCGTCTTGATTCTTCTCTTTCTCTCTTATATTATTATCCTTGTCCTTCTTCTCTCCTTGTTGGCTATTTTCATGGCACCATAAAACAGGATGACAATTGAAGGATAATTCGCTTTAGAGTAAAAAGCATTATCCCATTGTAAATATCTGCAAACACTCTGTTTACTACGGATATAGTAACATCCTTATTTCTACATGTAAAGTATTACTTTAAAATGCATTTATCGTTTTAAATCAGAATATCAAAACAAAGTGAACGTTCCTCTGGCTATTGGTCTTGGAGTTGGTCTTGGAGCTGGTCTTATTACAGCAATCATTATTGCCCTCACTGTCATCATTGTACGAAAGAAACATCGAAATCGGTAAGATTTTATTAACCAATGAACGAACCATGCCAATTAATATAGCGAATTTTGCGTAATTCACAAAAGCCCTTCACACGTAACTGTTCAAATGGCTTAAGTAATGCGTCTTAAGACAGTTTGAAAAAGTTTGCTGAACTTATTCAGAAGCAACAGTACGTTAATCAGGAGAAGGGTAAACACATGGACACCAGTTAAAGTGCGGAAGCGAGACAGGCTGAAGAGCCCAACGATCGAAACCTTCTTGACTCGATACTGCAGTACAAAATTTCTTGATATGGCCTATACCAATGCATTGCCAACAAGTAGGCCTAATTCAGGAAACTATGTTAAATTATTACTGGCGAGCGCGTCTGAGTAGCTCTCTTGAAGAGGCGCTATATAAATGTCCTAATGAATGAATGATTGAATGAATTGTTATTCAGTATTTATTTAGCGCTATTATTTAATATCAAAGCAGGCCGGCAGTATTATCTCGAATGAGATGAGCTTTGCAACCGGAAATGAATGCATTCTTTGTCGCAAATATATTCTGAAATAGTAAACACCATTTTAGATTCTGCTGCCATAATTTATGCCTAATGGTCATTTATGTTCATTCTTCTTCGTGGCTAATTAAGGTATGTTAATCAGGTAATTGACCAAACAAACACGAAGAACAATAATCATATTGATCCGTTGATATTTATTGAAAATATTTGCAGCGACTCAAATGAAAACTCGAAGTCTAAAGAAAAATTTGAAAGCCAAAATGGCCGAATAAGCCCTGACGAAGAAGCAACGGAAATGGACGAAGTCAGCATCAAACCACCGTTGGATGAGGCTTCGCCTAACTACGCCACAGTCCAGGAAGCCAATGATCTCAAACCAAATTCACAATATGCCGACGACACCATCCAGTCTCAGCTGGATGACACCTTGCCTAACTATGGTATAGTTAAAAAAGGCAGAGATATCGATCCTATATCCCATCATACCGCTAGTAGCATCAGCCAATCACAGTTGGATGACGCCTCACCTAACTACGCCACAGTACAGGAAGCCTGTGATCTCGAACCAAATTCACAACATGCCGACGACACCAGACAATCTCAGCTGGATGACACCTTCCCTAATTATGGTATAGTTCAGAAAGCCAGAGATATCGATCCTATATCCCATCATACCGATAGTATCATAAGCCAATCACAGTTGGATGAGGCTTCGCCTAACTACGCCACAGTCCAAGAAACCACTGACCTCGAACCAAATTCACAACATGCCGATGACACTAGCCAATCTCAGCTGGAAGACACCTTGACTAACTACGCTACGGTCCAGAAAGTCAGTGACCTCGAACCTGTTGCCCAAGATACCGATACCACCAGCTATCATGCCTCGGCTAACTTTCCTATGGTCCAGGACGCCAATGATCTCGAACAGCATACCGCAAATACCAACGAATCACAGTTTGATGACATATCACCTACCTACGCTGCAGTCCAGGGAGCCGAAGGTCTTACACAAGATTCTGAACTATCAGTGAACCAAAACCCAGTTTACGCAGATCTTGACTTTTGTCGAGAAGCTTTCTAAAGTAGCACACACCACACACGAACTCGTTAGGCGATGTGAAACACAGTGGCGTGCGCAGTCATCTTAAAACGTAGCTCAACCATATCCACTGGCATTTCATTATCGGAAGAAACCCAATGTCATAGTTGGTGAGATATGCAACGTTATATAGGCAACTAATGTTATGGTAATATAACAGTGGAATACTGGAATCCTAATGTGATAGTTGGTGGGATATGCAGCGTTACATAAGCTTATGCAAGTAATGTTACGGTAATATAATAATAGAATACCAGAATCCTAATGTGACATTTGGTCAAATTAGGCACAGGATGTGAGAATCATTTTGTAAGATTTCTTTCATTTTCCAAATCTCTACCCAATGAAACGCATTTTGAATTGACAGGACCGTGTAACACGGCAGCCGATAGGTGTGAGCGCATCCTTTATAACGCAGAGTATGCCAGTTTGAGCCTCTGCCCTCGATCAGACGGTTACTGTGTTGGGTCCTTCACCCATTCCTTCATGAACTCTTATTGCTTCAACTGATCATCAAATGACACTTAATCGATGACGCTTAATAATAAGAAATAATAATATAAAGCAGAGCACATAGTATTTTGAAATCATGCACATTGTTTTATTTGAATCGGTTTGTCAAGGTGATACAATATTAGCAAAGCCAAATGTGCTTCATAAACATACCTACATAGTCTGCTTTTGCCTACGTTCTGGCATCGTGATTCATGTAGTGACTGTTATTCCCAGGTATTACTTGAGACATTGTATTCCAGAATTCGAACTTAGTTTTGCTGCAGGCCAAAGCTAGACCGCTACCGCTGAGTGATGACATTTCTAGTTGTCCGAACACTGTTCGCTTGCTAAATATTTGCACTTTATAATTTTAAATATATATATATATATACATATATAACTATATATATACATATATAAGCTTTTGTAGGCAGCGCTTTTGTGTCTCGCTTGAAAGGCGTTTTATTAAATGTCTATATACAATACTTGTGTGCAGAATCTTTTCTGACTTAATTATTCAGTGTGAAAAACGTACAGTTAACAAGCACAAATATTTGATCTAAAATTCAACTCCAACTAACTTCCCGTTAGCCAAATTCAATACAGTTACATACTCCATGGTTACTTAAGTCTCCGTATTCAATTCATAGCACATGTCTTGTGTGTTTCACGGTTCTCGTTTTATGCACACATCTATTTATCACGACACTCAGTGGCCTATGGCGCCTTTTAGGTACCTCACAAAAGTATTTGAAGGCGTTGTACATCCAACAGCATGCCTTCAATTGTAACTATATAATTATAGTTTCTTTTCATTATATCCGTGTCATAATATAATGACGGTTAAGTATGCCAAATTATATATGAGCTAAATAGCGTTTCTTAGTTATTAGTTCCTCCTTAAGACTTCAAGCCAATAACTATTTTATTCTGATTATTGCATGGCATGCATCCTTCAAAACTCTTCCTTTTCGCTGAAGTTCGACTAGGAGCGGTCAGGGAGTCATATCGAATCGGCGCTATATAAATTGAACGAATGAACGAACGAACGAACGAATATACAAGAATCACACAGTAATTATTCGGATTAACTGAAAAATAAAATTGCTGAATTAAGGCGCTTCAATTAAGCTGATTATTGTTTGATCAAGTCACCGATTTATAAGACCCTATAGAAAGATAAAATTATTCTCTATATTTCTGCCTCCTTCTGACTCCGTCTTTGCCTATCTGTCTGTCTTTCTGTTCCCCCTCTCCCCACCCCAATAGCGTATACTTCTACTCTAGTGCCATAGCTTATTTATTTTAGCAGTCATCATTGTTTTGAAGTTATTATCCGACTCCATAGAATTCGTCTAAACGCCATAGGTTCTATGTACAATAACCTTCACCTGATATTCACGCAGAGACGTAATCATGCTCTAAATCACCCTGGTGATTAAGACAAACCAACCCTAACTGATTGTTGTCAAACCAACAGGCGCTATATCATATATAAAATACATATAATTTTATATCCTGTATATCTATACTCGATGACTGGATACCAATTCGCATCCTATTCAGACTGAGGTGATTCAGAGCGTGTCGCGCGGTGTAGCCTACGTTTGTAAAGCATTATGTCTATAGACATACAATATATCTTGTAGTGACATGGCTCTGCTTTGCATACCACAGTGTTGAGAATCTTTACTGCTTTCTTTCACATGGATGAGCTCTACATAAGAGATTATTTAAGACAGCACTTCCTTTTCTCACATGGATCAGCTTTACATAGAGTATTAAACGTTGTACTTCCTTCTTTCAGTTGGGTCAGCTTTCAGAATAGACTATTTGAGAAAGTACTTCTTTTTCTCGCGTGGATTAGCTTAACATAATAGAGTATTAAAAGGTATACTTCCTTGTTTCATGTGGGTCAGCTTTCAAAATAGAGTATTTGAGGTTGCTCTTCTTTCTTTCGTCTGCATGCTTGTCATGAGATTTTGATCATTAGTTGGCATTTTTATGTTGCTTTATGCACTCCAAAGTGCATGTGATTTAATTACATCGCAAGATCTTATAGCACTACTATCTTTGTCTGTAGGTTGGTATTGCTGATATTTTTCGGGCAGGTGGCAAGGTTTTAAAAATCCGCTGGAATAAATCGGTATGGCATTTGGACGAGGGTTGAAGTGATAAACAACGTGATGTCACTTTGAGACAGAATATAAAGTCAGGATGCTTCAAAACCCTACCCTAGTTTTTGGTAAGCATTTCACAATTTAATACATGCATAATTATTTCTGGCGGAAGATGTTTTCGGACGTTTCTTAACACAAGAAAGACTCATCAGACCTGACAACAAAAATCACGATCGAACAAATTGGTTTTCAAGGGCTAACAAAAACGGAAAACTGGAGGGTAAGGGTAAAGGTAACAATCTGTATTACACAGAATTGCTACAAAACTCCTGTAGAAACACTGAGATTCCTACGGCAGGCAACAGCCAACGCTAGAAAACCTTTTTAAACTTCCCAACTTACTTTTGTACTCACTTGCTAACCGATAAATTATGGACAACGGAGTTGGAGTCTGGTGGCCTAGTATTACAACGACGATCGCCCATCTATATTAGAAACTGGCTTCGTTTGGCTTAACTTGACTACGAGAGCCAGCATCATACCATCAAACCAAGGGCTATGTACACAGCCGGAGATCATTCTCTGTGCACGTACTTAAGGGTTTGCGAGCAAGGGATGCGCGAGAGCATGCGCATGCGTCCATATAGACTTAGGCCTACATATAATATGTGCATGCATTCATATAATTATGTATATATGGCCACATAATATTATATGCGTACTGGGCTTAATTTAGCCAAAATGTCTTTCCTCTATTGGTATTTTTAAAGTCTTAGGTTGTTTGTCAGTGGCGAATTCTCAAAGTCCGTTTTGTTCCGGAGATCTCTGCTTCATGGGGCCGGATAATTCTGTAAAGAGATGGACGGAAGCACAACAGAGATGCAAGGAAAATAATTCAACGCTTCCAATTGCTGATAATCCGGATCATCAGAGGAGTTTCGTTGACGCTCTCAGTCATTTCCAGCTAAATGGTTTGGAAGTATGGCTTGGTGCAACTGCGTCTGATAATGGTTCTAACAACTGGCGTTGGTTGGATGGAAGCCAATACACCGGAACAGGTAATGAAATACGCAAATGATTGCATCAGGTAATTCTACTTTCTGATTGGGTTAAGTTATTTTCACTTAAGCAATCATATTTATTCATCCCTATTGTAACCTCTTGGTCGACGTTTGTATTTATTAGTACTGACATACGGTAATATTTAGATGATTCCTGTATATGTATCAGTAATTCCATCAAGAAAATTTTTCCTTAAACTGCAGGACTGTTGTTGTCATGCAACTTTAACACTGTTTGAATTATTCTAGATGTTCAAGAGCGAGGCGAGTATTACAAAAGTTACGCCTTCATAGCTAAAAGAACAACTGAAGTCCTCGCCTACGCATCTCCACCTAACGCTTCCTATTCATATATTTGTCAGAGCAATGTTCCTAATCCAGGTAAATGACTGCAATGACAATTTAATGTAAAAATGACTCCTGATGATCTATTTAAAAAGACTTTCATTCAACTTTTAGGCAAAACAATTACTACTCAATTGTTTCTCAGTTAGTCTTCTTTCGTGACTTTCTTTTGGTTTCAATGTTCGTTATTAGCCCTCATGCGAACTACTTATATCGCACGCGGTAATGCCAACTGGGGTCCTATGGGACCCCAGTAGGCCTATATTAATAGCTACATGCCAATTCTTGGCTTCGTTTTTTATTTGAGGCGATAAACTTGATTAAAGTGAATGAAGAAAATGTTGTAATTATGTGTTCTGATTCTTAGGGTACATGATGTTCATAGTCCGTGCAGAATCATGACCACTGCTCGCATTATCGTCCTCTTGAAGTATTTTTTGTAGTGCCTCCTTTGTGTTGTGTCTGACTAAACGAGTATGCCTACTAGCTGCAAACCTCTTTTTTCGCAGTTACCCCACTATGATATGCAGTTCGCTAACGATCGTTTGGATTAAAACTCGCACTAACAACGGTCCTGCCGTGTGAACTAAGCTTATATGGGGTTGTTGAGACCCCAGAAGGTATATTGCACTTAAAACGTTATCTTTCACGTGCAACAGAAACTGTCTTATAATATCGATGAGTAGTATCCAATCAATAAATTCAAAAACCATCAACACTGAATTAGCAGTAGGGCCTAGCTCAAAAGTTACCGGTACTCTATCTAAGACGATAGTGGGGTACCCGAGACTCTAGTTGATCGCATGAGGGCTAACTATAACACATTGTATACCATATACAGATTACATTTCTGTGTCGCCCGCATTTGTATATTTTTTGTGTCTAGAGTAAAAATATCATCAAACTCGATTCTTGTACCTTCAGGTGTTTGCACAAATGGCACAGGACGAACTGCTTTCGTTAAGGAAAATCGATGTTATATGAAGTACGACGAGAAGTTGCCTTGGTTCACCGCAAGAAACAACTGCCTTGCAAATAATGGCGATTTAGCTTCTTTCTCTCAAGTGTCCCTTCTGGACGGAATGTGTGACTCCAGTGGATGTTGGGTCGGACTACGACACAGTCAGTGGATCTGGCAAAATGCAGGTCGGTGTTCTTGAGACTTTTAACAGTATGACTAATCATAACATCTATGCTATTCACATTGCATCACTTATCTCATCAGAGCTGTTGCCTTGAAACTAGATTAGATCACATGAGTTTAGATGTGAGATTAGACGTTTACGTTCAGTTAAATTCCACTTAGGCTTGTTTAAGTTAAGTTAAGCAGAGATTAGGTAAGGTGAGGTAATGTCGTTAGTTCAGGTCGGTTAGCTTAAATGATGAAAAATGACATCTCATTAGAGCTTATCAAAAGGTTTCATTAGATTTAACTAAATCCGATTAGATTAAGTTAAACTGCCATAGATAGGACATGATAAGATTAGAACTATTTCTCTCGGGGTCTCTCGCACCGGGAGCGCTTCTAAAAGGCCCTCCAGCTAGAAGCGCTTTATAAATATCCAAATACTATACAATACAATTAGGCCATGTACAACTGAAGAATGTTTCCGGTTACCTATGTAGCTCCTTTTGAGAAACTCTTAAAGACTTGTCTTATAGCTTAACGTGTATGTATTCGGACTTAACTCAATTGCGGATGGCGTAAGTTTTTCATTCCGTGTGATTGATAATCAAAGTTTCAGATACGACAAGATCTTCTAGTACGCTGTCTGGTTCGTCTTCTGCCACATCCACTACGACAACTACTTCCTCAATAAGTTCCACATCAACTGCTACATCTACAACCACGACGAATTCGCCATTAGGAACACCTGGAACCGCAAAAACAAGTAAAAGCCCACCACTGTCTTCAACGCCTATTAGAAGCACCACTAAGCTCTCAACAAATGAAAACGACACAAATTCTACTAGTAAGGAATCTCATTATGCAAAATGATATAGCCTACGTTATAAAGATAATGGTTCTATTCTAATCTGATGTAGTGACTCTTATAGAGCCGTTACCTCATTGCATGATGATGGTCGCTGCAAATGAACTCGCAGTTAAAACCATATTCCGTTAGAGAGTCTCAGTTGAAAGCCAATAAGTGGGAATTGATTCTATGGGATGCTGTTTCAAAGCGTACGTTTCTTTCTTATATGATTCATTATGGAAAATGAAAAGAAAACAAGTACAGTAAAGAAGAGTTTTGCTTTAGATAAACTTTAATTACTGCAAATGCAAAATCATTAGCATAACGCTTTTTAAAGCATTCGATCTTTATAGGGCCATCAGGGCCATCAGCGAATAGAAACGTTCACTTAAAGTGGAATTCATGGTTCATGCATACATTAACCTATTACAGAGAGCTAAGCCTGTTATAAATTACCGAAGGTCACCTGCCAGTTTTCATTCAAAACTGAAATCACATCTTTTCTAGAAATCTTACTCTGATTCATCTAATCCGCCGCCTTCTTACGTCTCTTAATCTAAACACAACCCTCCGCAACAGGTCCTCTGTCTGTCTATCTGTCTCTCCTTGTTTTGCTGGCAACCGGATATTTAGGTCTTCATATGGTACCACTAGACTTGATACAGCGCTTGTCAGAAAGCTGATGACTTGCGCTTAGCTTTCGTGTAGCACTATAGAAATCTCGAACTTACCATTTCGAATTCAAGGAAACCAATGCTTCGGCTTTCATTCTTGTCCTCTTCTCCGCCTATCGTCATTCTTCTTCTTCTTCTTCTTCTTCTTCTTCTTCTTCTTCTTTTCTTCTTCTTCTTCTTCTTCTTCTTCTTCTTCTTCTTCTTCTTCTTCTTCTTCTTCTTCTTCTTCTTCTTCTTCTTTCCTGCGAGGTGACCTACCTGAGTCAATCATAGTTCAAGTTGTCGTTCAGAACTAAATGCTCAAGATATCAACACAAAACAACGCTGTAGCATCAGTAGAATATTGTAGTAAAACTACAGAATTCCAAGCTATGTAGGCATAGATATGTTTGTTTTTGCATTTGAAAACTTTAATTTAAGGCTCTATTAAGAACTCCATCTGAATTTCAGACCCAGCATACGTAAACAAGGCTCTGGCAATGGGTCTTGGTCTTGGTCTCGGCATACCCTTTATCATCATAATCGTCGTTGTTGCCGTCTTTGTTGCTGTAATCCTACGCAGGAAACAACGAAACAGGCAAGGAACAACTGTGTCTATAACTTGCCTTACAATACAGACTTCATCTGTTATCCTTAACATGTATTGCAGTAATCAAGGAACATACATTTCATTGCAGACATTGCATTGCAAAGATCTGCAGGTCTACGTTGATCAAAAATTGATTTCTATAGCGCCGTTATTATAAGGAACAAGGCATCAGTCGATGGTTGTGTGAAGTGAAGCCAAAGAAAAAATCACAATCTGTCGGAGAAGCATGGTTCAAAATCCAATGGTCAGAGGAAATCAGAAGTCAAAGTGAGCACAATGGAAAATGTCTTTAATACATAGGCCTAATTAGTAATTATGCATCGAAATGTTGGTATTTATTCTCCGAGTGAAAATATGTCTAACGAGATTCAAAAGAATAAACATTATCTAATTCGTAACCGCTCTTAGAATTAAGATCACTCAAGTTAGGCCAGTCTATGTTAATTAATTTGCGCGGAAAGTGAAAACCTCATTAGTTAGGTGTCGAGCCCTATCTGACCGAAGATTTAATTAATTATCGAACTTTTTTAAAAGATATAATTTAATTATAGGATGAATCAACGGATCCCTAATATGACTCAATGACTAAAGATATTCCTTACCCCTCTGACACAACGCAGCTCTCGTGAATAAGCTTGTGCCATGAACTTAGCAGTGTTACCACTCATAAAAAAAGGAAAACCCAAGTCAGGACATCGAAAAAACCAAGAAAACCCAAAGTGGTTTTCTGCAGACTTTTTTAAAATTAATAAACGCATTATAAGATAAAATATAATAATATAATGCAATTGTAGGCCTACCAATTCCTGTAAGAGTAGGCCCTACTTTAGTAAAGAAAGTTTTGCTTATTTGCCATGGTTTATTTTAAAATGCAGGAAACTAAGAAGCGTTCTAAAATATAAGTCAGGAGATTCAAAAATTCTGGAGTCGAAAGAAACAACTTCAAATTCACAGGCTCCCACTTTGCAGACCACTGGAAATGATGAAGTAGGAAATGTGCAATATGAACAACTAAAGACTCAAAGCCAGTTGCAGGACCAGCAGGAATACGAACAACTTGGCCTACCTGATTCGCAATATGAACAACTAAAGACTCAAAGCCAGTTGCAGGACCAGCAGGAATACGAACAACTTGGCCAATATGAACAACTGTGACATTCGAATTTTTAAGCAACTATGTTATTATCTTGTGCGGAATCGACGTTTACGCAGCACTGATAGATCTATCACGAGTTCTAAATTATGCACAGTTTAGTCACAGATGGCATTAAGGAAGAATTGAACTCTGTCTCTGCCTTTGTCTCTGTTTGTTTGTCTCTCTCCCAGTCCGTGAACTATGTATCACTAAGGAAGCTATTCGCTATTTTAACTGAACCGAGTTCCGAATTCTCTTAATCCAGAATTCAAACATTAAATTTTGTCAAAAGCCTGTGAGTTTTTCAATATTAAAATATAAATTTCATTGAAATAAAGCTAATATATATTAAACTTAGGCCTGTTAATTTTTAAACTAACAATATTTTAATGTATGACTACATCCAAGAATTTTCAGCGCATGTACTAAATGTCTTCCTCATTCCTGCTCCCTTTTCTTTAGTAGGGGGGTAAAGCAGGAGTTGACACAATCACCCCATAAAACCACCCAAATTAGCCCCCAAGGCTTGCGTTTAAGATCACTGCTCTGTAAACCACCAGAATTGTATAATTCATATTATGGTGCAAAATCTAGACATATCTACGAGACGTTTTTTCGATTTACTAGAGCGTATTTTATGGGGTGGGAAGCCAGTGCCTTCAAGCCATCTCGTGATCAACTAGCCCTTATAAACGGATCGGCTTTAAAGCTGTGCATTTGGATATCATTGCTTAGAACTCCCCAAGCCCTAAGTCTGCCAAAGAAGCTTTAAAAATGATATATGTTTTCAAAAATCTAGGTTTGCTAAACAGCTGAGTCGATTTTGGATTCAACCAAAATAGGATTGCGAATAGAGTGACTTAACACATCGAAATGTAAAGTACCGTTTGCTGCCGGCCGAGACCCTCCCACGAGGCCGGCCCAAACCATTCGGGTCATTTTTCAATTTAAATAAATGAATAGGTTGTGGTATACATAAAACAATGTTGGGGCTAAACTTTTGCAAATGGCTTATGATAGGTAAAACGACTCTCTGCAGTCACAGGTGCATTGGGGAGTACTGTTTCAAACATTTAGCACGACTGCGAAATGATTGCGGGACAAAACCCTGCGCCAAATGTGGGAAGGGTATTAAAAACCGCTTGGGTGAGTGTATGAAGTGTGGTTATTTCGCTAAATATTTCAGAGCTCGACGAGGTGGGTTAGTCCGTGAATTTAATAAAGAATGGAAGCGACTATCAAATATATCAGTAGAATAAAAAATTATCATTTGAACAAATGATATAGTTATTGTATTGAGATAATACAGATGAGCAAGCGTCAATCGAATATCAATAAACAAAATTTCATTTTGAACAAATGATATAATTATTATATTAAAGAAAAGTTTGCCACAGTAATATAAACTAATTTATGACTATGGCATTGTCTACGAATGAAAAAATTCAACAATTGTTGGGTGAGTTTACTGGTCCCCCAGCACTTCGGGCTGTTCTACAGAATATCTTAGACGAACCTATCCCAGATGCAGTCAAAAGGCGCTTACTACAGCCACTGCTTCCAAGGCCAATTCCTCCAGTGCGCAAGCATAGAGGGGCAAAACGTAAGGCCCTGCTGACAGAATTCGACCCACTCCTAAATAAGAAGGATAGAGGTGGACCACCACCCTTTCTAGTGCACAGAGAGCTCGCCAACCAGCATCTGAGAGACTTCCGGGCAGAAGTACCTCTCAACCACAGCCTGGAAGGAGATGCGTTGGCTTTCTTGAGTGCAATGGAGCAGAACATCGAGGCACAGCTAAACGAAGAGCTGTTGAAAAATGGCGGTTTGAAATACTCTCAAGTGTTGACTGTTGATTTGGAAAAGTTGGCACCGACCGTTGATAATGTGTATGGTGGCAACGCGCCCCCCGGCATCATTACCAATACCGCCTACTTTCGAAGCACAGCAGTACCAATTACCAATGCGGGTAAAATCCAAGGGGCTATACGGAAGGCCAAGGCCGAAATACTAAAACACCTCGAGGATTATACCAATGAGGGGTCGGGGTGGAGGGTGAGGCGGGTCGTGGCGCTAAACCTCAGTTTTGCAAGATATAAGCCTTTCCGAGGCAAGAGCTATTTTCCAACACCGAAGTATATCCCCTATCATTCAGTCGTTAATGTAAAGAATGAAGACAACCGTTGCTTCGAGTGGGCCATTTTAAGCGCCATGTATCCAGTAGACAAGAACCCTCAACGCCCAACTAAATATCGTGCCCACCTCCAGGAGCTAAACTTCGACGGAATAGAATTTCCAGTGAAGGTCACAGATGTCGGCAAGTTCGAGCGTCAGAACCCGATGGTGTCCGTGTCGGTCTTCGGATGGAATGAAGGGCTGTACCCGATTTATGTCTCAAAGCAGACCAATAGAGACTATAATATAGATCTTCTACTATTAGTTAAAGGTGAGGATTACCACTACGTCTGGATTAAAGACCTTGGCCGAATTCTTCATCAAAATAGCAAAGACAAACACAAGAAACACCCATGTCGTCGCTGCCTACACGTATTCTGTAGACAAGACTTGCTGGATGCCCATATCAAAGATTGTCAGGGCATTAGTGAGAAGCCTCAGAGAATTGAGATGCCAAAAGAGGATGAAAATATCCTCAAATTCCAGAACCATCACAAACAGATGCGCACTCCGTATATTATTTACGCGGACTTCGAGGCTCTAAACATACCAATCGAAGGTGCGGCCATAAACCCCAACGAGAGCAACACCAGACAGATAGCTGAGCAGAAACCGTGCAGCTTCTGTTACATAGTGGTTCGATGCGACGGCCGCACGAAGAAACCAGTTTTATATCGTGGAGAGAACGCCGTGCCAGAGTTCCTGCAACGACTACAAGGCGAGCTGGCCTCTATCAAACAAAGGCTGGCCACCCCAGCTAAGATGGTTATGTCAGAGGTTGATCGCCAATCATTCCGCGAGGCTATCGAATGTCACATCTGCGGAGATGCTCTCGAAGAGGATAGAGTTCGCGACCACTGTCACATCACCGGTAAGTACCGAGGTGCTGCTCACAACGCTTGCAACCTCAAACTTCGAATATATCCCGATAAGTGTAAGGTACCGGTGATCTTCCACAATCTGCGAGGTTACGACAGCCACCTCATAATGCAAGCGATAGGCAGCTGTGAGGCCGCACAGGATGAGGAAACTGAAATTAACTGTATTCCAAACAATATGGAGAAATACATGACATTTAACATTGGACAACTACAGTTCATCGATAGTCTCCAGTTTCTAAACAGCTCGTTGGATAAATTATCAGGAAATCTGTCTCTAGATGATCTGAAAGTCACTACGGCATATATAAAGGAAAATTTCGTTCACAATGATAGGATAAAACTAGATCTTTTGAGGCGAAAGGGCGTATATTGTTACGAGCACATTGACAATTACAACCGCTTCGAAGAAGATCGACTTCCACCCAAAGAAGCGTTCTACAGCAGGCTCTCCCGAGATAACATTTCTGATGAGGATTATCAACACGCCCAACGAGTATGGAATGAATTCGATTGTAAAACTCTGGGTGACTATCACGACTTGTATCTCCGTACGGATGTACTTCTACTAGCGGATGTCTTCGAGACCTTCAGAGACACATCGATGAAGCACTACAGTCTGGACCCGGCTAACTACTTCAGCCTACCAGGAATGGCCTGGGACGCTTTGCTGAAAAAGACGAAGATCGAACTCGAACTTTTAACCGATATAGACATGCATTTGTTCGTAGAGAAAGGTCTCAGAGGTGGAATCTCGATGGTATCTAAGCGCTTCGCAAAAGCCAACAACCCGCAATGCCCAGATCACGATACCACGAAGCCAGACAACTGGATCATGTATCTCGACGCGAATAATCTTTACGGCTGGGCGATGCAACAGCCACTGCCAGTTGGAGGATTTTGCTGGGAAAGTCCAACTCTCGACGAAGTGTTGGAAACTCCAGATGACGCGCCTGAAGGCTTCCTGCTCGAAGTCGATCTTGGGTACCCGGAGCACCTCCACGAATCACATAGCGACTATCCCTTAGCACCGGAGACCCTGACAGTCCAAGAGGAGTGGTTGAGCGACTATCAGAATGTGCTTATGAACGAGTTGGGAGGCAAGTTCACAAAGCATGTGAAGCTAGTACCAAGCCTACGACCTAAGGAGCGGTATGTGGTCCATTATAGAAATCTCAAACTCTACCACTCGTTGGGCCTACGAGTTTCTAAAATTCATCGTGTCATTAAGTTTAGACAGGAGGCATGGATGGCTCCATATATCGAGATGAATACGAAATTGAGAGCGAAGGCAACGTCAGAATTTGAAAAAGACTTCTTCAAACTGGCTAATAATGCAGTTTTCGGAAAAACCATGGAAAATCTTAGAAAAAGAATCAGGGTCAACCTGGTACCGACCTCAAAAGTTGACAAACTTCGCAAACTAACTGCCGACCCGGCCTACATATCACACAAAATCTTCAACGACCAACTCGCCACGATTCACAGTTTGAAGAACAAGCTCAAGTTAAACAGACCTGTATATGTTGGTCAGGCTGTCCTGGACCTCAGCAAGCATCTCATGTACGACTTCTGGTACAACGATGTGAAAAACGAGTACGGAGAAAAAGCCCAGTTGCTATATACAGACACTGACAGCCTGTTATTTCAGGTGGAAACTCCGAACGCCTATGCCGATATGTGGAACAAAAAACACCTATACGACCTCTCAGAGTTTCCAAGAGACAGCCCCTACTACGACGCCGAGAACAAGAAAGTCGTGGGCAAGTTCAAGGATGAATGTAACGGAGTGGCCATCGCTGAATTCGTTGGACTGCGTCCGAAGATGTACTCGATCTTAAAATCGGGCGGTTCAGAAATCAGGAAAGCAAAAGGCGTTCAGAGAGCGGTTGTGAAGAAGGATCTGCACCACGAGCTATACAAGGAATGCCTGTTCGAACGAGAAGAGATGCGGCACACACAAGTCGTGATTCGAAGCCACGACCACCAGATCGGAGTGTACGAGCAGAATAAGATCAGCCTCTCTCCATTAGACACAAAAAAGTGGATATCTCCGGACGGGATAACAACGCTGGCATACGGGCACTACAAAATCAACGACGGTTGAGTATTCTATCGGGGGGTAACTCAGTGCCCATAGGCACCAGAATCAGCTCCTCTCGTACAAACCCGCGGCCAGGCCCATCAACTAGATGGTATAAAGCCGGTTGGCCAGCCCGCCGAACAACATCCAAAATAGCGTGGATGGTGAGCGACCAGTTAGGGTCGGTGGCTCGTTTGCTACCACCCTCGAGCTCGCCGGGAGCGTACAAATATCGAACGAGAACGTCGTGTCCAAGAATAGGCTCATCCATTCCCCACAAACGAGTTTTCATTTGTGAATGAGAGGGCTTCTGTGTCACTTTAGCAGCTTTCATCGCTTCAACCGGCTTCATGTCGAGCAAACGCGTCGGCTCATTGTTTAGTGCAGCTACAACTTCGGGCATTCGGCGAACCCATTCCACTGACCGTTCGGATGACCCCCTTGCAGCCAGGAGCAATTCCTGAGCGTACTGGGCACCGAAAAGTCGTTCGGCCAGAGTCCGGTTAAAGCGTTCAACGATGCCCTGTTGGCGATGGTTACCGGCCTGTCCGCGTCTTACAAGAACATCGTGTTTCGCCATCAACGGCGTAAAAGCACCCATAAATTCGCGACCAGGGTCGACCTGAAGGAGTCGAGGCCAAGATAGTGGGCCCCTCTTATAGATCCGGCTTAAAGCGGCGGCGACTTCAGTCGCACTTTTATCGATCAACGGTTCAGCTTGTTTGTATCTTGAAGCAATATCAACCACCGTGAGAGCGTATTTAAAAATCTTGCGGCCTACCTTATCGTGAGGTAAAAACAAGAGATCGGCTTGGTGTACGGAGTTTGGCCGATTTTCCTCGAATTTCGGATGTGGAATGCGGTGAGGAACGGGAAGATAAATCTGCCACACAGCTTGTTTCTTCAGCCAATCACGAGCCTCGGCCTCTGAAACTTTGGCGGCTAAGGCTAGTTTTTTCACCGCAGCCCTGCCTCGCCAGTAACCTTTAGGGCTGTAATAGACGGCTGAAAGGTTCTTAGACATTTCAGTAAAAACTATATATTACAAACAGGTAAACACATACACAAATGATTTTCATTTGCGTTTAGGCTGGCCCTTCGTTCTGACACCCATCCCCAGCCTCGACTTTGCTGACATAATGGCCGATACGAGCCGGGCATCCTTCTTCTCATAATCCGGAGTTTCATCGGTGAGTGCGATCTTTGACGCGGCTGCAGCGAGGATGTCATCTGCGTGGTTACGCCCCGGAGTGTCTTTATGAACTGCATAAGCCACATCATGGTGGAGACACGCACGGTCGAGTTGATTAATACCGCGATAGTGCTGTGACAGCCGTTTATCGAGTTTTGTGAATGGTCCACAGTAAGAGAACTTTCCTGTGTTCTGAAAAGAACCTCCCGGATTATCTTCCGAAGACATACCGGATGGAAGGCTCATATGCATCTCAGGCAGAGGAAGAGCGTTGAGGGCCCTATTCAGTAGAGAGCCTCCAGTCTTCCGCACTTTCGAAGGCAAAATCTGGCTCTTCTTTGCACCGCAGACGGCACAGGTTCCCTTCTTGGCTGGCCGACCGTTTCGTAACTCGACGATTGTTTCATTTGAAGTCTCAGTATGTTTCTTACATCGTAGGCAATACATTGTTTTCGTTGAATACAATCATAACTCACTCATTGTCTCTATATGGAAATAACAAATTTCGATCTCGAAGCCGACGATGGGAAAAAACACCACCATTGGTTGTTGCCATCCAGTATACGGTGTATCATCTGTGGGCCTAGCGGATGTGGGAAAACAAATCTACTGCTCAACCTCCTTCTAAAAAAGGGGTATCTACGTTTTGACCGGCTGTATCTATACTCGAAATCTCTGGGACAGGAAAAATATCAGTTTCTTCGGGACTGGATAACAGAACTTGAAAAAGTTGCCGGGAAGGAAGTGGCTTCCTTTCACTCTTGCTCAGATGAAATAGTTCCAGTTGAATCATTAAATAAGAATGCCAGAAGCCTTCTAGTTTTCGATGACGTCATGCTTGAAAAACAGTCGCCCATCGAAAGGTATTTCACTATGGGTCGACACGGTGGCGCGGACTGCTTCTACTTAACGCAGAATTATTTTCGAATTCCGAAGCAAGCGATCCGTGACAATGCTAATCTTTTCGTCCTCTTCAACCAGGATAGCAAGAATTTGCGAGCCATTCACGATACGTTCGTAGGCGGCGACATGTCTTTCGATGAGTTCCGTACGTTCTTCAGCGAGTGTGCTGCCCAGCCATATGGATTCGCAGTCATAGATTTGACGTCCAAGGTGTACGATGGAAAATATCGCTGCGGGTTCGATCGCTTCTATAAGCCCAAGGCAAGTATTTAAAGACACGATATAGGCAACATATAGTCGACATACAACCACGATGTGGACAAAAGTTTCGTCTAAACAGGAGCGAGACGCCCTGACTCAGGATTATTTAGCTCGCAGAAATCGATTGAGACAGCGTTTCGTGGATGAGAAGCTCGGTGAAGCCAACCTTCAGTACGATGCGGCAAAGCTTTTTAAACCAATAGCCACAGCCACGGCTGAATCCCAGGTGGCTACGTCTAAGGAGCTGCAGAAAGTTACCAGCGCTTTACAGGATTTGCCGGCGCAGATTTCAGAGTCTGCTAATTTTAACCCGATAGCGGCGTTGTTCGGAGATTCCGCAGGAACAGCAGCTGCTCCAGCCCTTCCAGCGCTTCCAGCATCCCGAATCCCCCACGCATTGTTAGTCGATCCAAACAAATATCTCAACGTCGAGGCAATCATAAGGCACGGTTTCAGACCACCGAGCGAGCTCGATTTAGCCGACAAGGCAGGTGCTGAAAAGATAATCGGTGAGGTCAATCACTATAATCGCCACACCCTGGGCAAAGAGAAAAAGAAAGCTAATAAGCAAGGAGACGAAGAAAAGGTAGATGCGGTGACTGCAGATATCGAAGCCCTAAGGGAATATAAAAACGAATCGATACACTGATAGAGGGCCACAGCCTCATCAAAAAGGGAAAGGGTTTCAGTGTCCCAACCGTTCCTCTGAAATTACAAGGTAACGCCTTGGGTGAGCTCTCCGTTGACCCCGTCGCGCTGTCTGCTGGTAGACTGAGAGTGTTTAAAGGTGGGAACCTCGTGCTCGAAGCTCCTGCCGATGAGTCGTTGTTCAACCTACTAACAAAACGCTTCGTTAAGACTAAGCAATATTCGCCTCAGGCAATCGAGACTTTCAAAAAGCTCGTACAGATGTCTGGTCTGCCCATTCATGGCCGGAAAAGTAAAAAGTTCCAGCTGATTCGTGGCGGCGCGATGCAATTTTATAATGACCCAAACGCCCTGGTAGAGAGGTTGCAGCTTTTGGTTGCCTCTAGGGCCGCGGGAAACACTGGTCTCGGCAACGAAATCTCCGCCATTCTTGACGAGTTACTGCGTTCCGGTGCGATCTCCAAAGAGCTGGCACTCGAATTGAATAGAAACATGCTCATAAAATAAAGCACACAAGAGAAACTGCTCGAAGAAATTCGAGACCTTTTGCAGCCTAAGGAAAATTTTAGTATAGTTGTTTCCTCAGATACTACAGGGTGGACCACGGCTTTCTCACCACCGCTGTACCTGGATCCAAAAAGACGCTATGAGCTTGCTTTGTTCAATCTTGAAACTTATAATTCGATTCCCAACATCGATAGCACAAATAACAAGTTCGTCTACAGCACCGACAATGGTGTGACGTGGAAGACGATCATTTTGCCCGACGGAAGCTACGAGATCGCACAGATTAATGATGAAATCGGCAGGCAGTTAGAAAAGCAAAATTCTCCGACGGGTGTGACACCACTCGGCTTTAATTCTCCTATTACCATAGGAGCTAACGCATCTACCCTTCGCGCCTTCATAAAAATTACGAATGCTCTATATAAGGTAAATATGGCTCAATCTACCATCAGGCAAATGCTCGGTTTTAACCCTCAGAGGCTTGGTAGTGGTTATAAAGAGGGAGAAAATCCAGTCGATATTCTCCGCGTGGACACAATCCTGGTAAATTGTGACATTATCTCTGGATCGTATCGAAATGGTAGCCAGCTGCCAGTAATCTACAGTTTTTTCCCGGATGTGTCGCCCGGCTACAAGGTAATCGAGTCTCCGAAAAATCTGGTGTACCTACCAGTTGCACCGGCTGGCAACGTACAGGGCATTCGTGTGTGGCTGACCGACCAGAATGGTGAACAATTAAACCTCCGCGGTGAGACAGTAACTATAAGGTTTCACATCCGCAGTGCGTAGATTTTCACACTTAAATATTCTCATGTTTGTTCTTGGAATTAAAAAGCGGCGTCGTGTCGTGGGTGGTGGACTTTTCGACTGGATACCCAAAATCGCGGGTTTCCTTGGCCGTGCAGGCTCCTTCATTTCGGCGAATAGAGGCACAATCACAAACGTTGCCGATGTAGTTGGTAATGTTGTGAAAGCTGGGGCCACAACGGCGTCTGCCGTCAGGCAAATCGTTGATGCCGTGAAAGCGAGACGCGCTGTTGCCGGCGCAAAAGCACCAGTAGCGGTTCCCGCACCTTTGGAGAAGGCGCTCAGCGACAAGAGCATCGAGTACTTAAAACAACTGGCTGTGAGTCCGCCACCCGTTGTTCCGACAATGGCTGACATAAACAGCCGCATTGCTGGATCTGGTTTCAAGACTATAAAGCCGAGTCGTCGTGGTAGAGGTCTGTTTCTCGCGAAATAAAATTTAAAAAATTTCAGACTAATTCATAAAACGCAAAAAAGCTTTACCCACCACACATGAAATTCATTAACAGCATGATTAATAATTGAAGCTTGAACTTTTTTACTTATAATAATGGCGGCATTTGACGTGCCAAGTGAAATGTTGGACATCGCTTCGGCGGTGCCCGATGACAATAGCATCGAATCGTTTGAATACCGCGAGTATGAGTCTCAAAATCCCGCGGCTATCAACAATGGCCAGGCCATACAGATAGACATCCAGAACCAAGACATTTTCACGCAGCCTTCTAAAAGTTACCTTCTTGTGGAGGGCAGGCTTACATCAACAGGCGCGGCTTACATCGCAGACTCGTTGGTGTCATTCATCAACAACGCCATCCCGTACATGTTTTCTCAAATTCGATACCTGGCTAACAATACCGAGATAGAGAATGTCATGTCACCTGGGCAAGCCACGACGATGAAAGGTATGCTGGTATACGGCGATGATTTTTCCAAAGGCGAAGGTTTAAACATGTGTTGGCAGAAGGACACGAGTGCGGCGGCGGCGACCGCGAATATCGGCTTCGAGGCCCGTCGACTGATGATCATTGGAAAACCCGTCCCTATTATTATTAATTATTATTATTAATGAGCTTTTATATAGCGCCCCTTCAAGGTTATCTACTCAGGAGCGCTCCTAGTCCAACCACGGCTAAAGAGAGTAGTTTTTAAGTTTGCAAGAAACAAGATAGAGTGAGTCATAGGGACCAGGCGAAGTGCAACAGGAAGGCCATTCCAGGTTGCAGGTCCAGCGACCGAAAAAGAACGTCGCTGCATAATGGCTGTCCGCGTGCGGGGGACCAATAGCTCGGCCTGGTCAGCCGAGCGAAGAGCAGATCTCCGCAAGACCCCCGAGGTAGAGCGACACAATTCCCGCAGGTATGGGGGAGCAAGTCCCTCTAGACAACGCCTAACCAGTGCAGAGACCCTATAGGCGATCCGCAGCGGGAAAGGGAGCCAGTGCAGAACATCCCGCATATAAAAAGAAACCTGGCCAAATCTGGGGATGCGACCAATAAGACGTGCGGCTGCACGCAAAACCCGGTCCAAACACCCTATTGGAACGTTTTCATTCATCGTTCCCTTAAGACATCTATTCGGCTTTTGCGATGATTACCACAAAGTCGTATACGGGATTAAACACTCCTTACTGCTGAGCCGGCAGGGAGATGCAGACGCGATCTTCAAGGAAGCCGCAGCGACCAATGGCCAGATCGCGCTGACTAAACTCTCCTGGTTCATGCCGCATATAATACCCGCTCTGGAGTATAAAAGCATGCTTATGAAGCAGATTGAAGCCAAGGTTAAGGTACCTGTGGCATTCCGCGCCATGCAATGCGACAACATTGCGGTGCCACGAGCGACGACTTTTTAATGGCGTTTGAGCGTTAAGTCGGGCACGGAAAAGCCACGCTGGATTCTTGTTGCTTTTCAGACTGGAAAGAATGCACATCAAGGCCAGAATCCGGCACTGTTTGACCATGCACAGGTTCGCAACATATTCGCTATGCTCAACACCGATCGCTACCCCGTGGTTGACATGAATCTCGACTTCACCAAGAGGACAACCTCTCGCGCTTACAAGGCCCTACGTGACTTCAAGGAAGAATATTGCGGCATAGACGCGCGTGAATCGTCATGCCAACTGACACCAATCGAATTTGTAGATTTGTTTCCGATCTTCGTTCTGGACGTGCGGCGGCAATCTGAACGACTTAAAACCTCTGTACAGGACATACAAATCAAGGTGGACTTTAACGAAGGGGTACCAAATAATACGACAGCATATGCCGTCCTGATCAGCGACCGACTCATGAATTTTGAATCGGATGGCAGCAAATTCAACGTCGTCTACTAGAAATCGGTTTTTCACATTTAGATACAAGGCCCTCTTTTAGATATATTTTTTCCAAAAATGAAAACTGAATACGTTGCGTTCGGCCTTTCACTGACCGAAGGGCAAAAGCAAACATTGGCTAAAGCTGCGCGCGATGGCACTGGTGCCACGATTCGACTCACTCATGACCAGCTTCGTGGAGACGATAAGCTCGCGCTTACGAAGGTTCAAGCCGCACGAATCGCAAAGAAGATTACCTCAGGCGTTGGCATGGAGCTGAGATTCACCAAAACGCAATTGAAAAAGATGACAAAATCGGGCGGATTTCTTCCACTACTGGCTCTGCTCCCACTGCTTTTTGGTGGGTTATCCGCGGCGGGTGGCGTTGCTGGAGTAGTAAAGGCTGTGCAGAGCAAACAGGCCAACGACGCTGCACTGGCGGAGGCGGAGCGTCACAATCGCGAACTCGAAGCTCAGGTCCGTGGAACCGGTTTATATCTCGGGCGCCAGACATATGGTGGTTGCTGTTCAAAGTGCAAAGGATCCGGTCTCTACTACATCGGGCAAAAAAACTAAAACCGCTGAGCAACTTTGACATAGAGAAAGTCGCCCGAGGTCTTCCGCATTTCCGCGGTGTTTTCATGCGAGATGGTCTGCCCGCCGTGGCTCGTGAGAAGGAGTGTGGAGTTGTTAATTTAGATTCCGGTTCCGGCGATGGCACTCACTGGGTCGCCTATTGGATAGATGGGCCTATAGCAGTCTATTTTGATAGTTATGGGCTGGATCCGCCTCTAGAAATCTCTCGATATTTAAACCGTTCCATAAGAACTCAAACATTTCAGCTACAGGGGCCCGATGATGTGGTATGTGGTCATCTCTGCCTAGCCGTGCTAAGAGAGCTCGCTGCTGGAAAGAATTTTGAAGATATCGTGCTTGACTTATGTTAGACTTCCGTCACCCTTTTTTGTATAAAAAATGCCGGTTGATAAATTTGGAAGAGACGGTGGAGGTGGGTTGGGAGGGGGGCAGATAAGCGCCGCTGGGCTCGTCCACAAGGCGGGTGATACAATGTTGGGAATTCTATCGGCTGGAGGTTTTCGGCTGACAAATGTGGGGACTCCTACGATGGACACAGACGCCGCGACAAAGGCTTATGCGGACATCGTAGATCAGGACAACCTGCAACTCACCGGTGGAACGATGTCTGGCATTCTAAAAATGGGCGGTCATAAATTGACTGGTTTGCCCACGGACACTCCGGGATCTGACAGCGAAGACGAGGGTTGGGACGAATTGGTGGGGGAGTCCGACGCTGCGAGTTGGAAACAAATAACGGAGTACGCGAAAGAGCGGGCGCAACAAGCTGAGTTGTATGCAGACGGCTTAAGCTCCGAGGTAACTGGTCTCGTTAAACGTTATGCAGACGATAAGGACACTCTGCTGGACACTGCAGTCAGGCTGTACGCGGACCAGAAGGCAGCCGCAGCCGAGAACCATGCAGACCAGAAGCTTGTCGATGCCAAGCAGTATACGGACGAGAAGAACGAGGTGCTGAGAGATTCCGTTAGGCAGTATGCAGACGAAAAGGACGTTATTGTAAAAAGTTACGTCAACGAGCAAGATGTAATCGTCAAGAACGCGTGTGTGCTAAAATCTGGTAGTGTAATGACTGGAAGTTTAGTTATGGGTGGCCACCGAGTGACTGGACTTCCAATAGGGATTCCAGGATCCGATAGCGATGCTGCGAGTTTGAAACAAGTGGCACACCTGATCAACAATGCCACTACAAATAAAGAAACGACTCCCGAGGAACCGTTCCATATAACCAATAAGAGTTACGTTGATTTCCAAGATGCGGCAGTCAGGACATATACAGATCAAAAGGCGGCCGCTACCAGGGAGTACGCGGACCAGAAAGCTGAAGCTGCTAAAACTTACGCCAACGCGCAAGATGTTATCGCCAGGAGCGCTTGCGTGTTTAAAGTTGGCGGCGCAATGACTGGAAATTTAGCTATGGGTGGTAAGTGGGTAACTGGGCTTTACACAGGCGCCTCAACATCTAATAGCGACGCGGCGAGCATTGGGCAGGTGACGAGGATCGTTACCGGCAAAATGACAAAATTAAATAAAACACCGACGGAGCCTTTGAACGTGGTGAACAAACAATATGTCGATACTCAGGCTGTTGTCATTAAAAGGTATACAGACAGTAAAGAGGCCGCTCTAAGACAGTACTTGAACAACATCAAGTTTCTCAACTATAGCGGTCACATTCCGCCACTAAAAACCTATGAACATAGCGGTTTTTACGTATCAGCCAGCGCATCTCTTCCCGATTACTCGCCTTATAATTATGGCTTTCAACCCAGCAGTCGGAGGTGAGTGGAGGGCCGAGCCCGCCGCGGCTGATATTATTGGGACTTGGTTACAGATTATATGCCCCACGCCAGTGCGAATATGGAAGGTTAGCCTGGCTGGGGGAGCTAATCCTACTACAGCGTCTATCACGTCCTGGAAGATAAGTGGGGCCGTTCGGAATACTGATGTGTTCACAGATCTCCTCACCTCCAACACCGCTTTGGATTTATTTACGCAGAATTTTACCATTGACTCGGACACCGCATACACCACATACAAGCTGACGGTGCTTGCCACCAGCGCAACTCTAACTACTCTAATAATAACCCACTTCCAGATTTACACATATTTTAAAGTTGGAGACACGTAAGACTTAATAATGGCCGACTCACACTACAAGATTCGAGGTTATCTCCGGCAAAAGGGAGAAACAAATATGCATAAGTACAACCTCGATGATTTGGTTGGACTAACCAACTGGGGATATACTATCCCTAAGCCCACCGCAGATATGTTAGACGCGGTTCCCCAAATTCACATCGATTTCGTGTCGGATGATTACCACAGCCGCGATATTTACACAGCAACCAAAACTGTGACTCTAAGTTCGTGGCAAACGCTTCCATTGACCGCGGCACGCTATCCCTGTATTACGTTGCAAACTAACAATGAGACGGTCTCTTTAGACCGTGGATTCTGGAGGCTTACAATGTTTGGTGTTAGTACCGGTGATGCGTCAGTTCGCATTATTACAGCCGCGGGTAGCATCGATCGTACGGTTGACATTCAAAGTGGACAATTTGATGCATCTAGGGCAATATTCATTCCAGGACAAACGAGTTTTCGAATTGAAGGAAAAAAGAGAGGCGTTTTAAGTACTTCAACTATTGAGTTAAACGTAACGTTACTGATAGAGCAACTATAAAAAAGTATGTCTTTGTACCCAACGCTTATGGAGTCAACAATTTCGTCAGACACGACGTCGCAAACATTTCGTCTGCAGAAGATCGGCGAAATAGAAGCATTCCTGAGGTCTGAGGCGATAAGTCGGGGACAACTGTGTAAGAAGCATAAGAGGGTTGTAGATGTGGCTAATGGGGCCTCGGCCGGCCTTGCTCTGGTTAGTCTTGGAACTGGGGTGGGTGGGGCAGCTATGTTAGCCACTGGTATTGGTTTTATTCCTGGTATTGTTCTGGAGAGTTTGGCCATAGCGACGAGTTTTCTGGATATTATTGGAAATGTTGTTAGTAGAAGTTTTGTTGCTAAAGCTTCAAAACATGACGAAATTTGTATTTTGGTGGAGAGTAAGCTAAACACTGTTCATGACCACATTTCTAAGGCGTTGGAAGACACAGCTATAAGCGACGATGAATATAAACTTATTCTGGGAGAGGAGGAGAAATATAGAACGATGAAACGTGATATACAAAACAAGAATGGAAAAAAAGAGTTGCCGAGTCAAAGCAAAGACCAGATGGTGGCAGAACTAATAAAGAAACTAACCAGCGCTGGGACTTCCCCGCGAAGCTCAACATAAAAGTTTTCATCCAAGGTGGTTGGAGCAGTGAGTCTGTAATTCCTAGCGCACCACCAGCATATTATTAGTGTGGGTTATAAGTTTTCTGAGACGTCCAAACCATACTACAGTGGAAGGCTTAATAATTCAAAATTATTACGAAATGTGAGGACCCTGCGCCATTAAAGCCTACGGACCGTGTTAACCCGAGGTTTAAAAGCTCTACAATGTTATAAGCCGCTTTCCGGAAGCAGAACGCTTTCTGGCGAGGTCAAGGTCAAGGTCAAGGTCAAGGTCAAGGTCAAGGTCAAGGTCAATGTCAAGGTCAAGGTCAAGGTCAAGGTCAAGGTCAAGGTCAAGTACTCTTAGTTGGTGATGTGTTTGATATGACTCGAGAACCCTATGCGTCTTTTAATGCAGGGCTTCAAAATTCGAAAAAGTTTAAAGGGGGTCAAAATTTCGCAGAGGTGCCAATGCGTTACCACACCGTAGGGGTTAAAATTTCCCAGAGATCCCAACGCGTTACACACCCGTATTATACTGTGAACGACCGATCGATGCACTACGATTGGCCTTTTTTCTGTTACGTGCTTTAAACGAATGCGAAAAAGCAGGTTGGTTAACCTATATATTGACCGACTGACATGATTATTTCTTGAAAATAGGTGAAATTTTAACGCTTTGCATTCCCAAATGCCCATGCCTGTGCATTAAAATGTATGGAAGAATTCTGGTATGAGGCCGATCAAGAGTTAAAGCCACGTGTTTTCGGATCAACACGGCTGGAAAATCCCCAAAAAATTAGGTTATCGAAGGTCCAAAGTCTGGTCTACTGCTGTGAAGTAGTAAACGGGCTTTGAACCCGACGGCGTGGACAATACATTTCAACCTTCTACAGCAGACCAATTCCAGTTTATATACTTTTCACATAGCAGTCCACATTCGCAGAGGCTGGCCTGTGTTATGATTAACGACTTTCAGCCAATGCCCCAAACGATATAATTATGTTGGTAATGAGCAGATGGTGACTATATATATATTTATCTCCGAAATTTCTCAGAGCCACACAAAAACCACGTTGTTATGGGAAGAGCCTGATCAGACATCCGGGAGTAGAACTCTTGAAGAGGCGCTATATAAATTTTATGATTGATTGATTGATTGATGATGACAACGATGTCTTGCTGCCTCATGTTCCGCTAAGCTGGTTATTTAGGTAGTCATTGTAAAACAAGTTCTGTTATACTGTCTGGTCGTTTTCCTGTGGCTATTTATGCTAGACATGAATTCAGTCGCCGGTAACAACAGATGTTTGGCCTCAATGTGCCAGAGATTGTAAACAACAGGTGCGGGTTCATGCAGTGTATAGACTGCATCAAATACTTGGCACACACAACTCTTCCTCCTCCTTTTTAGTTGATGGTGTTATTGAGCCATTTATCAGCGCCGGCTGCTGGTTCGTGAGCCAGACAAGCCTACGAATCCTTGATTGACATGTCTGTATAGCCAACAGGATGGGCTTAAATAATGAGGCACTGTTTAAAAGCCGATCTGTTTATAAGGGCTAGGTGGTCACGAGATGGCTTGGATGCACTGGCTTCCCACCCCATAAAATACGCTCTAGTAAATCGAAAAAACGTCTCGTAGATATGTCTAGATTTTGCACCATAATATGAATTATACAATTCTGGTGGTTTACAGAGCAGTGATCTTAAACGCAAGCCTTGGGGGCTAATTTGGGTGGTTTTATGGGGTGATTGTGTCAACTCCTGCTTTACCCCCCTACTTCTTTCTCCAAAAATCGCTCCCTCCGTACGGCCTGGATGTGTTCTGAGCTAGAGAAATCCAGAACAAGACCCGAAAAACCACGTAGGCCTAGTTGAAACCTCCCTGTAGGTGTTGAACTGTGTTTGCTAGGGCTGTTAAAATTAATACATTAGGCCTACACATTATGAGAATGTTAACGAAACATTGAAAGATTTTACTTACACGCATTCACTGGATGAATTTCTAAATGTGCATCGTCTGTTAAACCTGAGATGCATTGCGTTCATGGGTGTCCGGAGACGGTAAAAGGGCATTTGCCCCCAGGATTTTGAAATTATTTTACAAAAATAAAATCTTTTGATCATTATGATTATTCCAACAGTCCAACGCATATTTCTATGCTCAGAAACGCTTAATTATTTAGGTAAGTCAGCCTATGCAAAAAAGTCATATTGCCCCCTACAAAAATGTTACCCTCTAGAAAATTTTGCCCCCCGAGAAATCCCCCCCCAGAAAAATTCCTGCGGACGCCCATGATTGCGATTGATGATTCAATAAATGGTTTTGAATTGAAAAAAATGAAACAACTTCACCTTGTTTTTGACTAAAAGATGCTAAGCTAAATATCCAGATGCACCTGAAAGTCGGTGGGTGTCGATTCCACAAGTCGGTTCTCGTTCACTTTTGGTTAGAACTGAAGACAAAGAATAGATACATGGTGGGAATTGTCGGGGGTTGGGGTTCAACCCCTAGTCTTTCATAGGACTCCCAGTGAAGTCTTCATTGCACACCCCGGGGGTCGTTTCCAACCGCCTCAGTTGTGCTAGTGTCATATAGCATTATTTCACTCTGAGTCTCTGACGAAGAGAGGACATTTCCATGGTGTATCTTTTGAATTTTCTCAACAAAGGAGTTGATTTTGATTCAAGTCTGACTTGCAAAACTGCTAGCATTGAAATCAGCTGTTTTTAAATTTCGTTGACATCAGTTTGTAAAATACGGATAAAATGTTCAACCACCTCCCAGTCTTTTTTCTACAATTCCCACACTGAATAGATATATCGAAGTCTTTGCTCGAAAATTTCCGTTCATACTACTTCCGTTTCTGAATATTCGGATTTAGTTTTTCAAGTGTCTGCGTCATAATGTAAAGTTGTGGCAATAAGGATAGCAGATTGAAAGATGTGTAGTAGGTAAACACTAATGAAAAAGACACAAAATCTAAGACAGCGACTGATCGTGGCTACACACGACCCCGTCTCAGCCTGAACTGATTATAATCGCCATTGCAATGCACCTTAGCTGTCTAGATCGCCACTTGCATTGATACATAAAGTGACTTTTTAATAATTGCAATCAGAAATCTCTTGCGGTTTGGGATGATATTCGGAACTTAAGCATTTGCGACGGTGATACACGAGGTAGCCATGCCGAGTGTGGCACGGTAGTTGATTGGTTAGAACGATCGGCCTGTAACGTATGGGTTCGATCCAAACCGAGACCTTGGAAGTCCTTGAGCAAGTTCTTCACACATGGTTGCTCAGCGTTTACAACCTGTGTCATATGACTGTGCGTAGGCCTACAATTTTTACTGAGCTTTTAAAGAAGGGCAATATCAAATACAGTCGTAAATACAGTCATCACACACAAAAAGAACCGTGGATAGGAATCCGTTGGTCAGTTTCAGAGTGTCCACGCAAGATCTCCGATGGAGACCGATTGGAACTACACAAGCATCAGTCATATACAGACGAACTTGTTGTTCTTTTAGAACCATAACATCAGCATTGCTGGCAAGTAGCGCTTTTGAGATACTTAAAGGCTGTATTATTGTTATTATTATTATTATTATTATTATTATTATTATTATTATTATTATTATTATTATTATTATTATTATTATTATTATTATTATTATTATTATTATTCCGGATATTTCTATAGCGCCTCTCGAAGTCTACTACTACTACTCAGAGGCGCTCCCGACTGCAGCATTAGATACTGTGCCGGAATTTTCACGCCGAAGCGTCACGAGCAATTGCGAGTGAAGGACTTGCCCAAGGTCCGTACGCAGCGGCTAGAGTGGGATTCGAACCTACAACCCTCCGGTCACAAGGCGCCGAACTTACCACTGAGCCACCACGCCCCATATACGTGTAGTCTATACAATGCTCGCTCAGCGTCATAAATGTCTATAGCATGGTCCTGTGAGAACTTCAGAACTTTAGAGGAGACCCATATCGATTACAGTTGTATTGTATTGCACATATGTTTAAATATATACATAAATAATTGTAACTGTAATTAGTAACTTCTATAGCGCCGGTGCATAATTCATCTATATGGCGTCAACCGATGGCACACCAAAACCAAGCCGTAGTCAGGTCAATATCCAGAAGATCAGTCCGTAAGAAAGAGAGGCAGCCTTTGGTGAATCGTAATCGTAATTTCCAAACTTCTAAAGCGCCACTCGAAGGCCAAGCGCAGGGCACCAGCCAATCTAAGGCCAAGCGCAGGGCACCAGCCTATTCGTGAGCACTGGACAACTAGTAGGTTAGCAACTTCTCTAAAATCGCTACGCAGTGGCTTGAGGTTACAAGGCACAAAACATACCACTACACCACCGCGTCCCAACAATGAACATGCAATTTGAATTATAAGTCTAAATTGAGAAGGAAATGACATAATTGACGGAGCAGAACGAACAGACGCAGGGAGAGCAGTTCCATAAAGTAGGTCCACCAACCGCAGCCGGGGTTGGGTCGGGAGTGCTTCTGAGTAGATAGCCTTGAAGAGGCGCTATATAAATTCTCCATATGAATGAAAAGCTTGTTCACCGAGAACGGTTCTAATTTTAGGTAATACTTGCTAATTGCATTCAGGTGACCTCGTTGAATAATGATTAGTAATTTAGTATATGGAATCAGGACTGGTTTTAAGTATTGTGGTTGGCCATAAGTCAATGTTCAATAGACATAGGTGACATATGCATAAATATATGCATACATAATCATAATTTCAGTCAAGTATGTTTGAACAAACATATGCATGGAATATATTGAGTAATTATTATATGGATTTTATTGAAATGCATCGAATCGACTATTCTCAAACAAAAGTTTTCGTATGCTAATTTAGTGCGTTAACTCAAAGTCTGTATGTCTGTCAATCTTAGGATGACTGGCTATCCAAATAAATCTTCTCTTGTGTGAATCAGTGCGTGTCATAGTTTATGCGCATATATAGACCTAGGCCTGTAGACCTATTCACTCTGTTGAGCATGTGGTAATATGCAACACGATTTCATAGTTAGTGATCTAGTACTTCCTTGTGTGAGTTAATATGTCATGCGGCTATAACGGTAAGTCCTATTTCCTTTCCTAAATCGCAGTATTTTAAATCACTTAATAAACCTACTCGCTAAAGAATAAGGAGCCGAAGTTTTAGTTAAGTTATAGCGAATATTGAAATGTGACCATAAATATATCGTAGCGTCACCATAACTCTTTACATCAACATGTGCTTTAACACACTGCTCCTTAAAGGAGAGGACTCCGCGAGAAATTTACTATGGGAATGAGTTGAATGTAGGCCTATCATAGCAGGATATCTCGCCTATGGTACGCCTAAGGAAATTCGTTATTCGAAAATTCACGCATTTATCCCTCTCAATATTAGACTTGATTAACAAGACATATCATGATTATTAAAGCCAATAGTTAAGCCTATATTTCAAATCAATTTGTTTCTCTTACAGTCTGTATTAGCCACATTGAACGAATATTGTCTCAGTAGAAAGTCTAAACGGCAAAAACACTAAACCTCTGAAGATACGCTACACATCACAATAAGGCCCTATCAGAAATTAGTAACGTTGAATTACTATCAGCAAGATTTCGTTTTGTTTCGCTAATGTTGCGGATATGGATAAATTCTAAAGTTAACATTTCTACATTTGCTGTCAGTTATGCAGTAAATACAACTCGGAATTAAATGGAATGCTCCTATTTGGTGTTTTATTTAGAAGATTTTCTACAATAATCATTGGAAATGTTTATAAAAACCTGCCTCGTTATTGGTAAGTAAACCTACTGTACGTGTTCATGCCTTCCGATTAATATAATGTTAAGTAGAAACTGATTTTTAAAGTCATCCAGTGTTATTGTAACTGGGAAGTTCTAATAACACTGGATCAGAGCTGAATGCTACCTCACGTGTCCACAGGTGGCGGATAGTGGAACGGCCTCTAGATATAGAGGCCAGCTGTGAAATAAGCAGGTTAAACCTGCCGAATTATAGCAATTACGTATATAGCAACAGGTGCGGGGTGGCGAGTGGCACCATCACCCGTTCAAATACTTCAGATACCCGATGATGGGAATTGGGAACGTGATATAGCGAGATCAGGCCGCGATTAAATAAGCCTGGCCCCCAGATCCAAGTACAGTAGGTGATTTCACTTCATACCCCGACTCACCTGATTCTTCGCCTTCCAATCCCGCCTTAGCAGCTACTCCACCTCCTCTGACCCCCTGGAAGCTGGACTCTGACCTCCTTTCACTACCCTTTGAACATTCCCTCTGACTCGACACAGCGCTCGCGAATATGCCGGTGCTTTGCGCTTAACTTTTGAGTGAAGCTTTACATATTTGGAGATTAATATAACGATTTACTTAGATAGCCTATGATATCCTGGAGTAAGATAGCACTTCATGACGTACTTAGATGCGTGCATCAAAACGATCAGACCTCTAACCCACGCCTGCTTGAGAAGTGGCGCAGAGAATTTCTTTCTGCTAGAGCATTGCATCGATGTCGAGGCAAACGAAAGAACAGCCTGTAATTTGCATCATTGACACGGCTACGCTCAACTGAGTTCGTAACCAGAAGATTGATATCTTTGGCCTTTATAGCTTCAAATGTCACCATTCCTCTAGATCGAAATGAATCTGACTGCAGGCTACTGACTTGCTATTCTTTACAGCCTGACCTCATAGAAATCCAGATCTGTAAGGTTACCTCATCAATATATTGTTGAAAGTTTTCATGAATGCCCGCAGAAAACCTTAGCTTTATCTCCTAATTATATTATAGACAGCGTTAACCACATAATCTCAAAACGTTAAACTGACGCCAACTATACATGCAACTACCTTGTTCAAAATCAGGTTGCAGACTTTTAACGTCATATGTGGGTGCTTTGAAAGTTATAGGGTCTTTTTCGATAGCCAGTGCTCAGACTCAGTTTTGTTACGGAGATCTTCGCTTCATCAGGCCCGACAGTTCTGGAAAGACATGGACAGAAGCACAACAGAGATGCAAAGATAATAATTCCACGCTACCAATTGCTGATAATGCAGATCATCAGACGAGTTTCGTTAACGCTCTCAGTCATTTCAATTTAACTGGTTTGGACGTTTGGCTTGGGGCATCTGCATCTGATAACAGTCCTGACAACTGGCGTTGGTTGGATGCAAGCAAATACACCGGAACAGGTAAGCAAACAAAATACAAGCTGCATAAGGTAATTCTCATCTCTGACTGGGTTAAGTTTTTCACTTCAACGATCATGATATTTCTCGATCTTTAAGGTCTTGATCGATCTTTGCATTTAATATGTATATATCGGAATAAATAGTTGGATGATTTCTGTAGATATTTCAAAATATTCCATCCTAAGAAAATGTTTTGCTTAAACTTCAGATGGCATGTAACTTAACACTCTGTGCATTATTCTAGATGTGCAAGAGCGAGGCGAATATTATAAAAGTTACGCCTTCGTAGCGAAAATAACAACTGAAGTCCTCGCCTACGCATCCGCACCTAACGTCAGCTACTCATTTATTTGTCAGAGCAATGTTACTAATCCAGGTAAATGACTACAATTGCAAGTCAATGTAAAAGTGGCTGTTATAATTAGCTAGACAGTATGCGTTATGTTGATTATTTAAAAGGACTTTCATTCAACATTTATTCAAAGCAATTGTTACTCAGTTCGCCTTCATTCGTGTAGGCCTATTCTTGGCTTCATTGTTCCTTATTAACTATAATGCATTATATAGCCTACCATATAGGCCTACATCTTAGCCTACAATTCGGTGAAGCCCGTTTGTTTTTATCTCATTTTTTTCCCAAGAGTAAAAATATCCTCAAAATCGATTCTTGTACCTTCAGATGTTTGCACAAATGGCACAGGACGAACTGCTTTCGTTAAGGAAAATCGATGTTATATGAAGTACGATGAGAAGTTGCCTTGGTTCAGTGCAAGAAACAAATGCCTTGCAACTAATAGCGATTTAGCTTCTTTCTCTAACCTTTCCCTTTTGGATGGAATGGTTGACTCCAGTGGATTTTGGGTCGGATTACGAAGCAGTCAGTGGAATTGGCGAAATGCAGGCAGGTGTTCTTACGACTTTTAACAGTATGGAATAAACATAACATCTGTGCTATTCACATTGCGTCATTTATCTCATCAGAACAGTTGCGATGAAGCTGGACCTGAATACGAGTTTAGATATAAGATTAGATGTTTATACTTAATTGAAATTCACTTAGGTTAGTTTAGGCAGGGATTAGGTTAAGGTGAGGTAAAGTGAGGTTAGTTATTATTAGAAGATGCAAGTCGAGATCTCATTAGAGCTTATCATATAAGATTTGATAAGATTAAACTAAATCCGATCAGATTAAATTACATTGCCATAGATAGGACTTTATAAGGTTATATCTGTTCAGTACAGTCAAATTAGATTAGAGTAGGTTTTTTAAATTGGAATCGATCTGGTATAGGCCTAATTGTAAACGATTTCGGTCAATATGATATTATTGGATCAGATAATATCATAGTGAGTTCTTTCGAATCGTATTTGATCTACATGAGTTGTTTCAAATAGGATAATGCAACTATGGCAGCTAAATTTGTTTTAGTGACTGGTTTGTCACCTGATGTAACATTTACTTCGTGGAGAATTGGTCAGCCGAACGACCTAACTCCAAATTGTATGTCCACAGACACGGGCGATTTTCCAAACTGGAAAGACTTTCTTTGCAATCAAACTTATTTTTATATATGTCAAGGCAAGAGCATTTTAAATTTCAATGCTAAAAACAGAGTTACATTCACTTAACTTTTCAACAGATTGTGTTCAGTTGTTAAACCTGCATCGTAGAGCCCGAAAAATCCGATCAGTGCTTCAAGCCTAAGGACAGGCATATAATATTATGCTACGCATTGAACAGAATCATGTAAACTCTTTCAAGCGAAATCGCTTTTGACCAAAATATCTGAATATGACAGCGCACATAGTTAAAGTTGGCAAATCTTTAACCATATTAAAGCCGATGGTTTGATTCTTTTGTGGGTAGATCAGCAAACTGCTACCGCACGTTCTTTACCAGCGAAAGTGTAAACGTCCACTAAAAGTTGAGTTCGTTGTGTCTTGCATCCAGATATATAGCCAAGTCATTTCTATACACGAATCAACTCTAGACTGTCAAGTAAACATTTATAGTATGAAAACGTCTAGGCCGACATACTTCCTATATAGCATTTGACCAATTTAGTCAACATGACAAACAGCAGGTTTTACAACTGTTGCGGTATACCAAGAACGCAGATCAGTTCTCTTGAACTTGTATTATTAGGCTCTATACACCTCAATTATGTTTCTGGTTAGGCCTACTTATATAGCTTCTTTTAAGAAACTTTAAAAGGCTTGTCTTAAAGCCTAACGTCTACGTAATCGGACTTAATTTAATTGCACATGACGTAAATTTTCATTATGTGTGCTTGATAATCAAAGTTTCAGATACAACCAGTGATGGGCACTAAACTATTTTTATTTAGTTAAACTAAAACTATTTTCCAACTAAACAAAAATAGTTTAACTAAAGTTGGCAACTGATTTTGGAAATTAGTTAACTAAACTAAAAAAAGTAGTTAAACTTTTTCCAACTTTTTTTCAACTTTTTCCAACAAACATTTTCACAATAATATAGGTTAAGTGAACTGTAATAATGCAGAGCATCAATGACAATTTCACCTTCAAACATGCAATGTGTCCTGTTCTTGCATACAGTTACAGGCGTACTGTAAGTAGTGTATAAATTTTAAAACACAGGCTGTTAATGCTAAAACCATGCAGTGTTAATCAATAAGTTTTGCGTTGAGTTGTTCAATATTCATTGCTGAAAATAGTTGCGTATTGCTGATTTTTTAGTTAAACTTTTCAGTTAGCAATTAAAAAAATTTAGTTAAACTATTGTTTTAACTAAACTATTTATTTTTAGTTAAACTTCATGCTTAACTAAAAAAATTTAGTTAAACTAAAAGTTATCAACTTTTTAGTTAACTATTGCCCATCACTGGATACAACAAGGTCTTCTGGTACGTCATCTATTTCATCTTCTACCACATCTACTACGACAACTACTGCCTCAACCAGTTCCACATCAACTACTACATCTTCTACTACAAAGAAATCGCCATTAGGAACAACCGAAACAACAAGCACAAGCACAAGTGCTGGTACAAGTCGATCATTATCTTCAACACTTAAAACAAGCACCGCTGATCTCTCAACAAATGAAACCAGCACAAATTCCACTAGTAAGAAATCTCAATATGCAAAATGATAATTATACGTTATACTAATAATGATTCTAACCTAGTCGGAAGTAAAGATTTCTATAGCGCCGTTATGATTATCACATTGTAAGATGGCGGTCGCTGCAAGTGAACTCGCAGTTAAAATCATTATCCGCTAGAGGAGCTCGGTTGAAAGCCGATATGTCGGAATTGATTCTAACGGATGCTGTTTTCAAAGCTTAAGTTTCTTTCAGTTATGAGTCATTATGCAAACTGAAAAGAAAAAGTTACTGAAAAAGAGAATTACTTTAAAATTATTGGAAATATAAAATCACTAACATAGTGCCTGTTGAAAGTATTCTTAATGGACCATCAGCGAAATGGTAAACGTTCACTTCAAGTTGAGTTTGTTGTGTCATGCATCCATTGACCTGTTACACAGAGCTAATTCTGTAGTACATTCCAGACAGTCATCCGCCCGATTTCATTCAACACTTAAGTCCTGCTAGATAAGTCAGAATTGAGAGTATAGTCTACTCTGATTCATCCAGTACGCCGCCTTCCCATTCTCTCAATCTTAACACAACCCACAGTAACAACTCTTATGTCTGTCTGTCTCTCTTTCTCTGCCTCTCTCTCCGTCTCTCTCTTTCTTTCTTTCTGTCTGTCTGTCTGTCTCTGTCTCTGTCTGTCTGTCTGTCTCTCTCTGTCTCTCTCTGTCTCTCTCTGTCTGTCTGTCTGTCTCTGTCTCTCTGTATCTGTCTCTGTCTGTCTCTGTCTGTCTGTCTCTGTCTGTCTGTATGTCTGTCTCTCTCTTTCTCTCTCTCTCTCTCTCTCTCTCTCTCTCTCTCTCTCTCTCTCTCTCTCTCTCTCTCTCTCTCTCTCTCTCTCTCTCTCTCTCTCTCTCTCTCTCTCTCTCTCTCTCTGGTGTCTAGCTGTCGAGAATATGCAGGTGCCACGCTTACGCACTTCAACATGAGCTCATCGTGCCTTCTCGTGTACTCGACCATCTTCCTGAAACAGTCTTCCATTGCATTTACGCGCTGTTCCCCTCGGCCCTGTGCAGCAAACAATATCAAGCTGTCTTAAAACGCACTTGTTCAGCTCAGTCAGATAGTTACGTGTACAGCGCTTTTTCTAAGGTACCTTACGGGCGTTGTATTAGGTATCTTGATACATACATACAACGGGAAACTTGGTCTTCATATGGAATCACCGGACAACCCGTCTGACTCTACATGTATGTAGTGCTTGTCACTAAGCTGGCGCCCTGCGCTTAGCTTTCGTGTAGCACTATACTACTGTTGAGCATTTGATTACAATAACAAGGAAACCCATTCGGTAATTCATCCTTGTCCTCTTCTCGACTTATCCTCGTTGCTTTCCTCCGCTTCAATCTCTTTTTATCCTCTGTTTCCTTCAGAGAGTATGCGGCAATCACGTTCCTGTTTTTGAATATGTCACTAGATTACAGTCTTCATTCTCTCACACTTTATAAGTCTAAGTCCATCCTAGTTCAAGCTGTCAGTTAGAATTAAATGTTCAAAATATCTACGCTAGATAACGTTGTAGCATCAGTAGAATATTCCTGCAAAAGTAAAGAACTCCAAACTATGTAGACGTCGATGTAAGTCTGTTTCTGCATTTGAAAGCTTTAATTTAACGCTCTATTAAGAACGCCATCTGAATTTCAGACTCTGGATCCGTAAACGTCCCCCTCGCAGTTGGACTTGCCGTTGGTCTGGGCGTTCCCTTTCTCATCTTAATCGTCGTTGTCATCGTCGTTGTTGCTGTAGTCCTACGCAGGAAACATCGAAACAGGCAAGAAACAATTGTATCTATAACTTGCCTGACAATACATACTGCATCTATTGGCCTCAACGTGTAATACAGTAATTATTGACACATACATTTTATTGCAAAGATCTATAGGCGTACGTTAATTGACTTCTATAGCGCAGTTATCATGATGAACAAGACATCAGTCGATGGTCGTGTAAAGTGAAACCACAGAAAACCACAATCTGTCGGAGAAGCCTAGTCAAAATCCAACCGAGCAAGTAAACCAGAAGTCAAAGTGAGCACATTGGAAAATGTCTTTTATATTATAATTATGCCTCGAAATTATGTATTCTCCAAATGAAGAATATGTCTAACTAGAATCAAAAGAATAAACATCTCTAACTCGTAGGCGCTCTTAGAATTAAGATCCCACAATTCAGGTCAGTCTGTTTTTATTAATTGGCGCGGAAAGTGAAAGCCTGATTGATTAGTTGTTGAGCATCTGTCCGTGTTATTGTTCCAGTTCTTATTAAGAGCCACAATATAATGACCAAGTATCAATCGATGGCGCTGATAAATTGTGCGTGAAGGACTTGTTCAAAGTCCGTGACCTTGGCAGGCTGTCCGCATGCCTATATATACAAAAGTTTAATGAGATCCATCTGGATCCTCTGAGGGCCCTTTAAAAGCCCAATAATTACAATAATGAAGGTTCAATATGGGTCATACATGTATATATGGGTATGCTGGCAGAGTACGCAGTAACCGACTCAGATAAAATTCGAACCCGCACACTCCACGTTCAGTGAGCGCTCAAGACATTCGGGTATGCAGTGGCACACAAAGTGTGTTCAAAACTCTTTAAAGTCCTGCTTGTTCCAGCTCGTCTGTTAAAACATAATTTTCATTATAAACACATAAAAATTTCTTTGTAGCTCTGAAAGCCCGGATGCTCAGTCTAGAAGGAAATTCGTAACGAATGGCAGACATGAGAATGCAGACATCGAAATGTCGGATACGAGCGAAAAGAAGAACAAAGGTAAAACCCAATCAGAGAACTCTTCTGCTCAGTACGCCACGGTTACAGCAGCCAATCCAGATGCCAAACTGGTCCCGCCATCTAACCAAGGAATCGTTTACGCAGACCTTCGTTTTGATCAAGGAGGTTCCTAGTAAAACGTTCACATCAGCTGACCATTTGGACGCATGGCACAATGGACTGCCGTGCAACCTGCAACTCTTAAACTGCTCTTCACCCGGTGATTGACAATAACCGCGCCTCATATGTACATTTCTGCATGATTTTTGTAAAATGATAATAATTGCTTCCTTCTTATATCTCTTTACGCAAACGGTGTAAGACCACTAGCTGGACCCCGAAGTTATTGGGGTCATCGATTTCTGAGTAGCAATCTCTACAGGGCAAGCTGTGGACAGACTTCCGAATGACTTCAAGTAATTGAATTGACATAAAGCCATGAGCCTTGTAAATTGTCTGGCAGAAGAACACCGCATCAGTAATGCTGGGCCCTTAAGCCAGCACAGTTTTCCTGAGTAGTTTATCAGAGGAGGCCACACTAAGTATCGTGCAAGATCTGGCACTCTCTGAAACACTACTAGACATTATACATATATTGTGTTTTTTCGTGTGCGTTTGTATTGGATTTAAAAGGACACACATCGATCTGAATTATTCTGTTTATGCGAAGTGCAATGTAGACCTCTGAGAGAGAGAGAGAGAGAGAGAGAGAGAGAGAGAGAGAGAGAGAGAGAGAGAGAGACAGACAGACAGACAGACAGACAGACAGACAGACAGACAGACAGACAGACAGACAGACAGACAGACAGACAGACAGACAGACAGACAGACAGAGACACAGACAGACAGACAGACAGACAGACGTACGTACGTACGTACGTACGTGCGTACATACATACAAACATACATACATACATACAAACAAACATACATACAGACACAGACAGACAGACAGGTGACAGAAAGACAGAGAGGGGGAGAGGGAGAGAGACAGACAGACATACGTACGTACGTACATACATACATACATATATACATACATACATACATACATACATACATATATACATACATACATACATACATACATACATACATACAGACACAGACAGACAGGTGACAGAAAGACAGAGAGAGGGAGGAGAGGGAGAGTTCTGCTATCAGACATCAGGCCCACTAATTAACGGTTTATGGTGTACATGTAGTATTGACATGCCTTGACATGAGCTTGTATCTTAAGTTAAGCATGCGTGAGTCAGTCTACTGTGAGGTTGTTGATTGTTGATGTAACTGCATTTTGTAAGTAGTGTTTAATTTCTGGTTTTATCGTTGACTTTGTCTTGAACTGAAGACTATAAAATATCCAATTTATCACAGTTGAATATCAGAGATCCTGAGTGGCCGAGTGGGTTTGTAGCCCGCTAGCCACGCCGGCGGCCCGGGTTCGATTCCCGGTCGGTCGGTTTCTCAGAGATTAATTTCTCGGATCTTTACTGCGGGTGGCTCGGTCGCAATATAAACGTGGAGTACGAGGTTGTACTCTGCCTCCGACACTGATCATCTTCGATATGAAAAAGTGTCGTTAAGCCGATATACAACAGTTGAATATCATTATGTACATGTATACTCCGATTTGCTATAACTCGAGTTTCCAGTATTGATCAAAGCTGCCATTCCTCTTGGAAATGTCTATAAAACATGTTGTATGTGGCTTGCCACTGCTAATGCTATAGTGTATAACATGAAAGCATATACAAATGAGCGATAGTAGTATTGGCATGTTGTGGTGTTATATTCTAGTGTGGCCTACTCAGCACAAAAATGCACTTGTATACACTTGTATCTTGTCGTTAAACTGTTGGAACCAATTACATGTTACGTAAGCTTATAGACGTTATAATATTGTGTTCGAAACTTTGTGAAGATTCCTTGTTGAATACGTTAAACAGAAATTCACGAGGGTTTTCAGCCTCGACACACGAGTACAGGTCTACAGATTATCTGAGAAATTTATCTGAGAAAGCTGCGAGTCTAATCAGGAATCGTTATAGGCCTACAGAAAAGTTCATGACCACTGAACGTGACCTCTGGGTACCTACGTGTATCGTGCAGGCTTCAACATGCACTTCAGGGAATTTTGTAAAAAATCATTTCTTATGCATGTTATATTGTGTATGTTATGTAACCGTGAAGGCCTTTGTTATAGCAGTGTGTTAACAATTGCACGAAGTTTCTTGGTCAATACATTAAACGTAAACTCGTGACTGTTTGAATCCTCGATCGGTAAGCATAGGACCCCTACTCATTTATCAGGGCCCAATGAACGTGACTGTTCGGGGAATTACACATGTATCGTGCAGGATATAACTTGCATTTCGTGTTATTTCGGTAAAAACGTTTCTTACGAATGATACAGGCTGTTAATTTTCTTTACGCCATAGGGATAGGTCTAACTAAATAACACACTGTTGTACAATGGCCGGAGCTTACCTATGAGATAACTAAAAGACAGATAGGCCTACGCCTTTGCTTTCATGCTCAGTTATGCAGGGGCGGTACAGATCTCCTGCTGTAGGGGAGAGTTGCCGTAATTGGACCACTTAAGGGAAACTGAGGTTTTCTGAATGAATGCTACTGAATTTCTAAAAGGAAATTATGCCACATGATGGGCTAATATGTCAAGTATGTTGTTAATAAGCAAGGAACAGATAGTATTCATGTAAATATGAAAAATAACTAAAACAGCTTCAGCTGTAATAGGTCCAATCGAGGCAACCTGTTGCCTTAATTGGACCACATGGTTGCCTTGACTGGACCAGTTGCCCTGAATGGAACACATCGTATTAAAGATGTTTTTAAAAGATAATTTGCAAAAAAAAACACACTTGAAACGTTTAAAAACACTTATTGTCTACAAACATACAATAAAAGTCTCTAGCTAAGTGTCAAAATACTGTAAACGTGGTAAAAATCACCTTCACAAATTTCGACGTAAATCCACATATTTCGATACCAATTTACGAAGCAAATTTTAGTACACAATGCATAATTTTACACAGTGGGTATCGAGACTGCCAAGATATTCAAAAGTGGGTCGCGACCCAGAAAAGTTTTGGAACCGCTGATTTAAAGAATCAAAATATAACATTGCAAGTGCCGGTGTCCTTAAATGGACCACGCGATATTATCGGTCTAATTGAGGACACTGAATGTGGTCCATTTCAGGCAACATGGACTACTTCTGTTTACACTGCGATAGTTCAACGCTCATCAGTCTTAGCGTAAAATCACTTATTGTCGCTCAAACATGAAACCCGGCTATAGCTAAAACAAACATGATTTCATTTTTAAAAGCTTACCTAAAATGTGTACACTCGTCGTCAGGTACGTCTAAAATTAGATCAGCACCACATGAAAAAGACTTTTAACCGCAATTTTAAAAATATATAGTTTTTCGTCAAACTGCCTGTGTCAACACGATCAATATTCAAGTGCGCAAGAATACAACAATTGAAAACGAGGCTATATATGCATCTAGGGGGTAAATAGGCCGTGGTCCAATTGAGGCACCGGTCCAATCGGAGAAACTCTCCCCTATTGTTACATGATCATGTCTAACTGTAGGCCTAGCGTCTTGCATGTCGCATCGAGGAAACTGAAGTCGGTTATTGTGTTGTATAGAATGCATTGAATAGGCCTAACTTTACAGCATTCGGGCCTTAATTTTCCCGTATTTACACAATCGAATCAGCACATGAATTCGTGCTGAGCAACTACACTGTGCCTTCGCCCTGCGGAAGAAAGCGTGAAGCATGCCTGCGTGTCTGCTTTGCGTGATCACCTAATTTAAAAATGCACGATCCATATGACTGATTCTATGAAGGCGTCTTACAAACAGACGATCTGTTTTCAAGAAAAAGGCAGTACGAAATATCGACGGCTTTTGGAAAGTCCCCATTCAACACAAGCCTAAGCCTTCGCCATTCTAATTGAAATGAAATACCCACACGATAGGCCTAAGCCTATTTGAAAACACGTCGTCGCTTGTCTAGCTGGCTAAGTTTCGTTCACCTAGATGTCAGTCCGACGAACTGGAAACGCCCTCAAAATGAGTAGTAGACTTCCTTCTCTAGTAAACCGGGAAGAAGTCCTTTGAAATGACATGCTTTCCCTTTCCGTAAGGAATTAAACTTTTCGGAAAACGAAAAGACAGTTTAAATGAGCGCAAACTAAGCTCCTCCTTCTTCTCTTCTTCCTCCTCCTCCATCTTCTCCTCCTTCTCATTCTTCTCCTGCTTCTCTTCTTCCTCCTCCTCCTTCTTCTCCTCCTCCTCTTCCTCCTGCTCCTTCTAATCCTCTTCCTCCCTCATTCTCCTCCTCGTCTTTTTCCTCCTCCTCCTCCTCTTCCTCCTCCTCCTCTTCCTCCGTCTTCTTCTTCTTATCATAATATTCTATAGTTTCTAGAAATCACTCAATTAGCCTACATTCTTCTGCACACGCGTTTTTGCAAAAGCCCTTCCAACTTGCCTGTGAACTATTGATGGGACCGAAATGACCCATGTATGGCTCCCATCAATTAATTATGGACTCCCAAACAGGTATGCAAGGTAGGACGAGTTCAGTTTCAGTTTCTCTCCCGTGTCCTTTCCCCATTTCCCGTCCGTTCCAAATTTCCTCGTAGTAATTACATTATGTACCCATACATACGCAGATTTAGGCGTTATAGGCTGTGTGTCCATAATCTGCAAGCAGGGGCGTCTATTCCCCCGAAGTCATTGGAGCAACTTCTCCTCCCCTCCCCTCCCCTTTCCTCCCACCGTTAATGATGGCGCACACTGACAGACCCCCCTATTTCGTGGATGGAGCATTTGCTCCAAGGTTTCCATGGTGTAGACGGTTCTAGGACTTTTCGCCCCCGGAAGATTCGCCCCCGACATTTCGCCCCCGGAAGATTCGCCCCCCGACATTTCGCCCCCCGGAAGTTTCGCCCCCGTCGATCCAGCTTCTAGTCTTAGTTACATTTTCATCATAGATCCAGTTTCTAGTCTTCTAGTTACATTTTCATCGTTAATCCAACTTCTAGTCTTAGTTACATTTTCATCATGGATCCCGGAGGCGAAACTTTCTCGTGGGTGAATCTTCCCGGGGCGAAATGTCGGGGGCGAATCTTCCGGGGGCGAATCTTCCGGGGGCGAAATTTCCGTATCCCGGTGTAGACGGCCCTGTCTGCAAGGACATCTTTGGAAAATGCAGTGGTTTCCAGTCGCCTGGATTACTGTAATTTGCTTCTTACTCGTATCAGTGAGTCAAACATGCTGAAGCTGCAGAGTTCAGAACTCTTTGGCTAGACCGTAACTATAATAGTACCACAGTGCATCCAAATTGAACATGAATATAACCCCTGTGCTTAAATCTATGCACTGACTTCCTTTTTTAGCAAAGAATTAGTTGCAAATTGGAGCTCATAGCTTATAAACATTCGAGTTCTGGCCAGCCACAATACTTAAAATCAGTTCTTATTCCGCAGACTATCATTATTCAACGAGGTCTTCTGATTACCTTTGTCTGTTGGTATGATATTTGTGAGGGTCTCCTTTGAAGTGCTTGTAATAACCCATGCAAAACATGCCCTGGACTGCTGAAGACATCGGAAATTGAGCCGCTTGTGAGCTTGGTTACATAACTGCTCATAAGTCGGGTTGTCGCTGGGGAGGTATCTCAGAACATGTCATAAGTAATACTGGGTCATTAAGCCAGCCAATTTTGTTTGATTACGCGTATCATAACAGTATATATTTTACTACCCAGTACTCTCTGGAACAGTACTCTATGTTATGCAACGTGACAGTCAACAATACGGACGTGACAGAGTCAACATACGGACCGTTGACGCCGCCCTTAGTCGGATGTTTTCGTCTCAGCGGAGGACGGTTGACGCGGTTCACTTGAATGCCCTCGACAGCTAGTCAACCGTCCGACACGCGACGAAAACCTGTGCTGCGCCCTGACGAATAGCAGGACAGCGTCATCTTCTACCAATGAGGGACCGCTCAGCGGCAGCGTCACCGTGTACTGCGAGCGCTGTCACGGTGTCATCTCTGACCTGTCGCCTCTGCAACATATCGACGCAACTTGGTCGAGGGACTCTGAAACATTAAAGCCATCTGTTAATTCTCGGCGGGAACCCGTTGGTTGAGCTGTGTGTGTGTGTGTGTGTGTGTGTGTGTGTGTGTGTGTGTGTGTGTGTGTGTGTGTGTGTGTGTGTGTGTGTGTGTGTGTGTGTGTGTGTGTGTGTGTGTGTAATAGTAAAGCCAGCTGATACGTGTCATAACAAAATATCAAAAAGGAACGCATTAAATTTTAATAAGGAGTGATGTTAACGGATTTATCGGCAATACAACGCAGATGCAACATGCACAACAGAAACATTCATTGCCTTTTCACCAGAAGAACTTTTTATGCTGTTACAATTAGGTGGAGAACTGAACACCTTAGAAATGTGGTGCCTATGAAAAGGATCTTCTACTGTAGTACGTTCGATCAGAATGATTATTTCAAAGTATTTTGTAATTAAAGTGAAATTCAGTAAGTTTATATATATATATATATATATATATATATATATATATATATATATGTTACAATTATATCGGCACCTCTATAGCACATTTTTTTTTATCTCAAGTCACAATTAAGTGTTTCAATATTTCTCCAGTCTCTAACGATAGGCATAACAATTCAGAACAGGTCAATAAATAATTCGTCGGGTGGGCACAAGCGATGGCTAGAACAATGTTCTAGAAATTCCTTCTCTAATTCTAGCATTTCATCACATATACCACATCCAAAATATTTAGCCAGAAACGGTTTAACATCCTCAGGTGATTCGAATTTGCTAATATTAAGACATCCTTCATGACCGATTTTCACAAAAGGATTTCTAATTTCATTAGAATCATGATGCATGTTTCTTGATAAATGTTCACTTGGTTTATCAACAACACCTGGACTACCAAACATAAAGTATTTGTCAGAGAACTTAACAACTACTTCACTTTCCATATTAAGATCCTGTGGCTGTGTTCTTGCATGGAGTTTGAACTGATTGGTTGAAGAACCGATCTTGCTATCAGGATTCTCACACATTTGCTGCTCTTCACATGTAAGAGTTATTCTATGTTGCGTTGGATTTCCAAGTTGTGTGAATCTTTTATGACAAACCTCATTTACGTATGGTTCCTTTCCAGTATGGATTTTTATGTGCCTTTTCAGATGGCTATCTATAGAAAATGATTTTTGACATAACTGACATTTGTATGGTTTCTCTCCAGTGTGGGTTCTCATGTGAACCTTCAGATGACAACCTTGAGTAAATGATTTCTGACATAACTGACATTTGTGTGGCTTCTTTGCAGTATGGGTTCTCATGTGATCCTTCAGATTATAGCCTTCAGCAAATGATTTTGGACATAACTGACATTTGTATGGTTTCTCTCCGTTATGGATTCTCATGTGATTTTTCAGAGTACTGCCTTGAGAAAATGATTGCTGACATAAATCGCATTTGTATGGTTTTTCTCCAGTATGGGTTCTAACATGTTTTTCCAGATGACTACTTCCAGAAAATGATTTTGGACATAACAGACATTTGTATGGTTTCTCTCCAGTATGGGTTCTTATGTGTCTTTCCAGATGACCATTTTCATAAAATGATTTTGGACACAACAGACATTTGTATTGTTTCTCTCCAGTATGGATTTTCATGTGACCATGCAGAATACTAGCTTGACCAAATGATTTCTGACATAAATGGCACCTGTATGGTTTTTCACCAGTATGAATTCTCATGTGATTCTTCAGATAGCGTTTACCAAATGATTTCTCACATAACTGACATTTGTATGTTTTCTCTCCAGTATGGATTCTCATGTGATTCTTCAGAGTAGTGCCTTGAGCAAATGATTGCTGACATAACTCGCATTTGTATGGTTTCTCTCCAGTATGGGTTCTTACGTGTCTTTCGAGATGACCATTTTCATAAAATGATTTTGGACACAACAGACATTTGTATGGTTTCTCTCCAGTATGGATTTTCATGTGAGCATGCAGAATACTAGCTTGACCAAATGATTTCTGACATAACTGGCACCTGTATGGTTTTTCACCAGTATGAATTCTCATGTGATTCTTCAGATAGCCTTTACCAAATGATTTCTCACATAACTGACATTTGTATGTTTTCTCTCCAGTATGGATTCTCATGTGATTCTTCAGAGTATTGCCTTGAGCAAATGATTGCTGACATAACTCGCATTTGTATGGTTTCTCTCCAGTATGGGTTCTTATGTGTCTTTTGAGATGACCATTTCCATAAAATGATTTTGGACACAACAGACATTTGTATGGTTTCTCTCCAGTATGGATTTTCATGTGAGCATGCAGAATACTAGCTTGACCAAATGATTTCTGACATAACTGGCACCTGTATGGTTTTTCACCAGTATGAATTCTCATGTGATTCTTCAGATAGCCTATACCAAATGATTTCTCACATAACTGACATTTGTATGTTTTCTCTCCAGTATGGATTCTCATGTGATTCTTCAGAGTAGTGCCTTGAGCAAATGATTGCAGACATAACTCGCATTTGCATGGTTTTTCTCCAGTATGGGTTCTCATGTGCTTTTTCAGATTACTACGACCAGAAAACGATTTTGGACATAACTGACATTTGAATGGTTTCTCTCCAGTATGGGTTCTCATGTGCTTTTTCAGATTACTATGACCAGAAAACGATTTTGGACATAACTTACATTTGAATGGTTTCTCTCCAGTATGGGTTCTCATGTGCGTGTTCAGATAACTACCTTGAGCAAATGATTTCTGACATAACTGGCACCTGTATGGTTTTTCGCCAGAATGATTTCTCATGTGCGCCTTCAAGCCGCCTATTCTAGTAAATGATTTCCCACATAACTGACATTTGCACTGAGAATCTAAAGTACTGTCCCCCGTAGAAACTGTCAGATTTTCATTTAGGGCACATGATTCCTGAAATACCTGACGTTTATGGGGGTTTTTGCCAAACTTGCTTCTTGTGTAGTCCTCCAAATCATCAGAATGTGCAAATGATTCTTTACACAATTTTGATTTGAAAGTCTTTTCTTCAGCACAAGTTGTGGTATTCATTTGAAAGCAATGGCTTGCGTAGTTACTTTCTGCCATGGTTGAAGCAAATGCAACTTTCACCTGTGATAGCTTTCCCAGCACCAGCAATCTGCTGTTACTGACAATTACGATGCCTTCATTTAGCGTTTCAGATGTTTACAAGATCGATTCATGTTTAATGTGTCAATTATTCCTTTTGGATGAAGTAAGAAAGTAGTCATGTAGAAAAACAATTACATTTGTGACTAATAATGAAGCCATCCAATTTCTGTTGTATATCAAACCCTTATAATGTTCTTTGGTAGAACTTTACGTTAACTGATGATGAAATAGTTGACAGTAATTAAAGCTGTAGGCAAATTATTCCACGTAATGTTCTTTTCTTGCAAATCCATTTTGAAGTTCTCAAAGAATGTTGTTCGTCTTCATGCACTTGCAAAAATTAAGAACAGCAACATCTGAGTGTCAGTTGTTTTATTTTTTATAAAATTATTTAACTGTTGTTCATAAAAGAAGGCCGGTTGCCATTACATTTAGGGCAGAATGTTTCCATCCACAGTTTAGTGAATTTAGTTAGTACAAGTGTCAGTGGCAAGGCACACTTGCAGTATTTCTTATCCTTTTTTAACCCAAGTGCTTAATCACCACCAAGGATGTTATAGTCGATTGATTCATGACAGCATGACACTAAGTCTAAAGATATCTAGTGATCTAATATCCGCAATGAAAGACTTTGGGATCAACCCGAATCCCCGAAAACGCTGAAAATCCACAAAAGCCCGATTTCCCGAAAACAGTTTATAGAAAGAGGCAGAACTTTCGAAAACTATTCAAAGTTAATTTATAAACTCGTACATGACATAGACCTAGCGTGGCCTTGATGTATCTCGATATACTGCCTATTCACATGTTTATTTATAATTTTAGTCTAAAATCGATTTCGGGGATCCGGCCGAAATTCGTTTCGGGGATTCGGGTTTCGGGGATTCGGGCCAGACCCAAGACTTTCAACAGTCAACGTCTAAGAAAAACGTTAAGCCAGAACTCTTATATTAGCATAACTCTGAATTATCAAGTTTTGAATTTAAAATGTGCTAATGGACTATAAGACAAAAATAATACAAACAAAAGTGACAAATTCTTACCAGTTTTAGCATTATATAGAATTTCTCCATCATCTATCTCTCGCTTTCATTGTACAAAATGGCGAGAGATTAAAGCGTTTGACTCGTTTGAAATGGAAGCCGATTTTCGAGACCATCTCCCGACATCTAGCGAATATTTTTGTGCAAGATACAACACAAACAATAAGCTATTAATGTTTTTAGTTTAGTTAACTAATTTCCATGGGCGATTCGAGTGACTGTTATTTACGAAATTCGTGCTCTCAATGTCGTCAACATATATTAATAGTTGTGAAACAGAATTTAAAGATGTACTTTGTTATCTAGGAGACCTTAATGTGGCGAATAGAGTCCAATAAATTTGTATATAGGGGAAGGGGAGAGAGAAAAAGAGAGCAGGGAGAGGGAAAGGAGAATGAAAGGGAAGGGAAGGGAAGCGAGGTAGGAATTTGTCACCACAGGTTGTGGGGCAAAGTTGCGCTCTTGAGCATAGGCCTACTGTCTGTGAGAATCACATGTATGTGTATCGTTCAAGTAATAACAGGCAATTCATGTAATTTCGGTAAAACGTTTTCTACGAGTGATACTCTGGACATTCCATGTCCTGAGTCATAGCCCTGATGAGAGCATCGTGTATGTGACAGCTGTTTTCTCTGTTTTTGAAAAGGTATCATCATCAAATTATCAGTGATGGGCAACAGTTAACTAAAAAGTTGCTAACTATTAGTTTAACTAAAAAAAATTAGTTAAGGAAGAAGTTTAACTAAAAAAAATACTTTAGTTAAAACCATAGTTTAACTAAAAATTTTTAGTTGCTAACTAAAAAGTTTAACTAAAAAAATCAGCAATATGCAACTATTTTTCCACAGTGAACATTGAACACTGTCAGCAAAAAAACATTTTAACACTGCATGGTTTTAGCATTTACAGCCTGTGTTTTCAAATTCATACACTACCTACAGTGCACATGTAACTGTATGCCAGAACAGTACACATTGCATAGTTTGAAGGTGAAATTGTCATTGACGCTTTGCATTATTACAGTTCACTTAACGTCTTTTATTGCAAAAATGTTTGTCGTAAATAGTTGGAAAATAGTTGGAAAAAGTTTAACTACTTTTTTTAGTTTAGTTAACTAATTTCCAAAATCAGTTGCCAACTTTAGTTTAACTACTTTTTTTAGTTGGAAAATAGTTTTAGTTTAACTAAAAAAAAATAGTTTAGTGCCCATCACTGCAAATTATGCAAAGCACAAAGTAAAATAAAGTTTAGTCACGGACTCAATCCATCTATGCTAAGGTCATTTTCTATGGTCATTTTCTATACTCTGCACAGCTGAAGACACAATGTGTGCTATGAAATACACTCTTGAGCGAAATCAGTTCAACCATTTTGGAAGATAAAGCTTCAGTGCTCTGGCTGCCTGCACTGTATTTTGGCACATTAAATTTAAATTATGGCAATATGAATAGCATGCACACAGACTGGCACATCTTGAGTAGGGACAGGGGCGTCTATCCCCCTAAGTCATTGGAGCAACGTCCTTTTTTCCCTTTTCTTCCCCTCTCGCCGTTCCTTCCCCCCCCCTAAAATGGTGGCACACACACTGACAAATCTTTCCCCCCTATTTCTTGGATGGAGCATTTGCTCCAAGGTTTCTATGGTGTAGACGCCTCTGAGTAGGGACACTGAAATCCGTACATACAAGAAGTTGTTTCTTTAAACAAAAATTGTTCGATCTGCTAAAATATATCCTGTTTTTCAATATAAAAAAACAGAAAATACTGCATGTATTTCAAATGCCATTTCACTTTTATACGAGAAACTCAATATAATACTACTTTAGGCAACCATGCCAGACATCACATTGTAAATCATTAAAATTATAAAATCGATTCATACCAGATATTGTGTTTTAATAAAGCACTTTTACAGCGACATCTAGTGTATTTGCAAATATCCTGATCTTAAAACAGCTAATGATCATTCCAAAGCCAAATTAGTAACCAGTACTGGTTTTAATAAATCACCAATCATTAGTTTAAAAATCCTAATACTGACAGTGCATAACATGGAATCTGCACACAATTATTACAAACATCTACACTTTTCCAGAGGGAAGGACATAAACTAAAACTGACAATCAAAACTTGCATAATAGTCAAAACAGAAAACAGCAATTTTCAGTTTGAACAAAAAGGTAAGCAAATATTTCTGAATTTTCTGCACCACTTGGCACAAATAAATCAAATACTCTGGACGACAAATAGTGATGTCAGTTCAAACAGTACCTTTAGAGAAGTTTAGACAGTCTCAAGAACACAGAGATCAAATGGAATCCCAATAGTCATGCTCAAAACAAATGACAACAGGTAAAATTGAAATCGAATAAAAATGGTTAATCCTAGAGCCTGTGAAAGGTGGGGTGAAAAAGAGGAGGGGGCTACACCACAGACACCACCGCCAATTGCGTTATAGAAGCTTTTAAAGCGCTAATAGTTATCAGACGGTGTATAGAATGTCACAAAACTGAAAATGGGCCTACACTGCCTAGGCGCATGTCCATGCGCTCTTGCGCATTAGGATGCCAATTCCCAAACCGTACACCATACACAGGGAGTCTAACAGGCATATTGCCATTTTGTCTAAAACTTAGGTACACAAAGTACCGACACAACCATGAAAAGACGTACTATAAGAAATGCACGAACATTATAGTTAACAGGTCTACACTGATTGTCAATAAATGTAGATCTTTTGACATGGAAGCATGTATACCAATAATGCTGCAATTGTGGTGTTACTATAGTATACCTGTTGGCAAAGCATGTGCTTTACAACTTACTCGGGATCCCTGCACAATGACAAATAAAAGTAAACTTTTTCTACATCATCCGTACAGCCTGGAGCCTTTCAGTGAATTTCTCGAGTGAGATCCTCATCATCACAGCCTGCTTGAATGGGTGCCATATACTATTTCAGGTTCTTAGCTACCCCATGTATGGACCTTGCCAGCACAATAATCAATAAGCCACGATTGGTAGATGACATCTTTCTGTACCCGCATATTTCCCGCAGAGAGGGGCCTTGATGTATGCAGTAAGCAATGTAGCTAACCAGGTCACTGTGTCTGGGTTAAGTTCGAAACCCCTCCATATCATAAATCGAAGGCTCAACCAATTGGCCACTTTAAGAGTCACACAACGAACAGCACGTTCTCTTCAGAATAAATCATGAGCAAAGAAAAACATATTTTTACTTGTCATTGAACAGTTTGGTCAAACAAAACAGTCGGTCCAAAACTGACTCAACTTTGGTCAAACAAAACAGTGGGTCCAAAACTGACTCAACTTTGGTCAAACAAAACAGTGGGTCCAAAACTGACTCAACTGTATTGATAATTAAATTAATCCTCACATGCAACTCACAGCCGATTCACACTCGCAAGATGCAAGTGTGGTTGTACGTTGGCCAGAGTACAAAATAACCTGGCACGCATAAACAAGTATATTTCATAATTACATTATGACAGAATGGTACCACTGTTATATTTGTTATGACTAGGTGCCCCTAAAAAGTCGCCAGGCCCCTGGGCATTTGCCCCCCTGAATTACAGGAAACCAGGAAGCAGATGGACTGTTACGATAGCTGGACTTGGTTTACACGCATTGGAGGAAGGCTGATGAAAGTGAAGAGGGAAACTTTAGGCACAATGGCTGCTCATGTCAGTGCCTCATTCTGTTGGATAAAGCACAACTGATCAATACTCTGTGCTCCATTTCAGGTATAGGACACATACTTTACCTTAACTTTAAGACATAATTAAACAATACCAACAATTACCTTTTGTACTAATGGCAGAAAGTAAGCTACACTAAGCAGCAGTTTAAAACATTAAAGCATATGACCAACACAACTCAAATACTGTTCTGCTGGACAGCTGAAAACATTTGCAAAGCAGGTTGCAAATTTAACTTATTTGTTATATTAGCAGAATATGTTCAGAGGAGAAACAAAAGCATCAAGATACTTGAATGCCTACATCTGTCTACTTGATGCAGTGTATCAGTAACAGACTATATATCTAACAATGCCTTTGAGTATGGCTGGTAATTACGACAATTTTTTCACAAGAAGCAGAATAATAATACTGTTATACAAAGCAGCTTAACATATTTGAAATAGAAACTTTAAAAAAATTCTCGAGGCTTTGACACTGGGAGCGCTGCCGAGTGGCCTCAGCTGTGAGCACTGAGCAGCGCTAAACAAATCTCCAAACACGATACAAAACGAAATAGTCGAGAATGTCATAGCCCCCTTCTCAACAAGAGGCTTCATAATAGCTCAGCCAATCCAGTTTGCCAATATTATTTATAAGCATATGAAATCCCAGAATTCCGGTTTCTGGAGACCATTTGCAATGTTTCGCAACCACTGACTTTCAAATACATTTCACGTTTATTTAACCAGGGTCTACAATTTAGTTTCTGCTCAAGGTTCAAAGCTATTTTGTACAAAGCCAGATTTGGTGCCATAACTCTGATCGAAGGTAAAAATTCTTAATGAAAATATGACTATATATAACAAGGTTATAGCATTGGCATGAATTAACGTTGCCTTGATTTCATCATACATAAGCACTGCTGCTCGTTTTGCAAGCAGTCACTTTATCGATAAGTTGTTCACGAAGAGTCTTCATTATCAGCAACTCTATCAAGGTTATGCACTTTACTAAATGTCAGAAACTGGGAAGATACAGCAAAAAAAGAATTCGTGTAGTAAACATAAATGAACTCCAAAGTTTTATGCCCAAATGGAAAAAGTTCGGCCACTGCACAACACAGCACCAGGAGTTTATGTGGAGTGAGTTTTTACATGACGCAACATGTTTGCAGAGCGAGAAAATGATTTAAGACATATCTGGCAAAGGAACAGTTTTTCAACAGAATGTCTAACTGTATGCTGCCTCAGGCCGGATGCAAAAAGAAATGTTTTCTGGCACACCTGGCAAATATATGGCTTTTGTCCAGAATGGTATTTACTATGCATGGTCAGAGCTGATCCATAACTGTATGTTTTCTGACATACCAGGCAAATGTATGGTTTTTGTCCAGAGTGAATCTTTTTATGTCGTCTCAGACCGGAAGAGTCGGAGAATGCTTTCTGACACGACTGGCAAGAGTAAGGTTTGACTCCAGAATGAGATCTCATGTGGGTCTTAATACACTGTGCGCGGCTTGCTTTATAGTTGCATAAGTGACATTGGTATGGTTTCTCACCAGTATGTATTTTTCCATGATCACTTAGATGACCTAATTGCTTAAAACTCTTCTTGCAGACTTGGCACTGGTACGGCCTCTCTCCAGTGTGGATTCGAGCATGTTTCCTCCAATCTGACGCATCGATGAATATTTTATTACATGTAGGACAATGAAATGGCTTCTTTCTATTACGACTTTCTGAAGCATCGGTTTCTCCTGAAAGTATACACCCACATATAGTGTCAGACCCAAGACTGATTAAAGAAGAGGTTTTGCACAAACAGCAATGCAAATCTATGGACACTTTGCATGAAAAACATCATATCTGACTTAAGGCCACACAACTAGGTACATACCAAGCATCGGTTTCTCCTGAAAGTATTCACCCACATAAAGTGTCAGACCCAAAACTGATTAAAGAAGAGGTTTTGCACAAACAGCAATGCAAATCTATGGACACTTTGCATGAAAAACATCATATCTGACTTAAGGCCACACAACAAGGTACATACCAAGCATCGGTTTCTCCTGAAAGTATTCACCCACATATAGTGTCAGACCCAAGACTGATTAAAGAAGAGGTTTTGCACAAACAGCAATGCAAATCTATGGACACCTTGCATGAAAGACATCATATCTGACTTAAGGCCACACAACAAGGTACATACCTTGATACAATACAACTAGATACAATACAATACTGATACAAAATTGCCCTCCTCCAAAAGTACAGAAGCACAAACTGCCATAAAATAGAATAACGCTGTTGATCAACTGCGTGCTAAAGGGTTCTTAGAAGGAATTGCCACTGATGAGGATCAACCCATACTCTCCCCATTCCAAGCAAATCCTCTAATCATGCCCCAAAACTAAACCAACGCTATCTTAAAACTACCATAGTACTAGGGATCAACCGGGTGGACATTTTCCATCGAGTACCGAATCCGAGTATTTCGATGTATTATTTCTTGGATCCGGAAACGAACCGGGTACCATTTGTTCCATATGCGATGCTTCACATTTTCATGTAATAAAAATTATCGAAATAAATTTTTGGACTTGTAATAAGTGACCGATACATTTTGAAGTTTAGTCATTTCTGCCCAGTTGTGAAGTTTTCAAAATTTGCATTAAATTCAATAAATTGACATAATTTCAAGAAAATGGAATTGAATTCAATGGATGTGTAATTGCTTTAAGGCTGAACATTTATAATTTTATATACGTAAGTTTATTGAATAAGTTTTTAAAGAAAAAAATTTTTTTTTTAAGAAAAATTTTTTTGCAACTATTTGCATCTACAGTATTTGCTGAGGCGAATAGTTCCGGAAACGGGATTTCCGGCCGAGGCAAATGTCCGAGGCGATTTCCGGTTGACCCCTATATCATACAGTACTTAACGAAAGACCTACAATGACTGAAATGAAGCTACAGAGACAAAAGCTGCCTTGTGAAACATAAATTACAAAAGACTTGCCATGAAACAGAAACACATGGCGTCCATTTAAATTGATATCTGCCACTTCTGACACTGCGTTGACAATACTGAAAATTGACGAGTAACACAGTTGGCAAACAAAACAACTTTTTTCCTCAAAAACAAACTCAACAGATGACAAGGACACATCAGTGAAATTGATAAACAAGAACCCGACTTTTCATCAGTCTAGTGATTAATAAGCATTTCAATGTAATAGAACTGAATGCACTGCAAGCTCTGGAAGCCACATCAAGCTTTACAAGATTAGGCTATAATAAGGTCAGTTCATTATAATGAGGTCAGTGTATTTTAATTAGGTCAGTGCATTATAATGAGGCCATGTTCCAAAGCTAAACTAAACTTGAATTCTCATTGCATTGAAGCCTATTATAATGATGCTCTGGAATAAATAACATTATGATTGCAACACAGAACTGGTGACTTGTGGAATGTGTCACATACCTGACGAAATGTCTCGACCTTCGTCATCTCCTGTCCTACTCTCATTACTGAAGCCATTCAGGTAGCCAAGGCACGGAAGGATCTGGAACACCTTGGCACGGTAGTCCTCTACGTTGGTGACCTCGCAGTTAAACAGGTCGAAGGCCTGAAGTTGTGACAGTTTTCTCTAAAAAAATTACAAGTTCTTCAAGTTATTTTCTTGGTGAATAATTCTTTCATAGAATAGAAAAATAAAAAAGTTAATATTCGCACATTTTCACTTGTCAGTTCTTTCATCCAAAACACTTATGTATAAATATAATTGCTTAAATATTTAAAATTATTAAATATTTTTTTACTCTTTTATCCAAAGCCCAAACATAGTGGGTTCGTTTGGGTTTAGGGTACGAAAAGATTAATCCTTCGCAAGATAGTAGTAATTTGTTAAATTAAACGCAGTTAGGTTCATGAAAATATTAACTAACCGGGAATCTCATTATAATGCGAATTCTAATTAAACACAGTTTGGCACATGGATCCAGAATCTATTACCACTTTCAAATGCGATTTTATTATACCAGACTTGCAATCCAGCTTCAGTGTTCCAACCAGCACGGATGGTTCAGACAACTTGATGCATAAAAAAAATATGGACACTTATTTTGCAACAGACATGATTTTTCAGTTGCTTTGCAACACACAAACAATAGTTTGTAATTTGACATTGATACAATTTGATGCAACCATTTTTGTATGTGTAATTTTGACACTACATTGACAATACTGAAAAATTGTCTGAGTAACACAGATGGCAAACAAGAAAAACAGCTTCTAAACACCTGACACCAGATTTTAACTTAATGGGTATTGTCTGACAGCAATGCAATTAACTCTTCCAGCTGTTCGAGCACGTTTCCTTCCAGATTGTTCTTCTAAATGGACTCGAGCGTCATTTGGGATAGCACGAGCACTTTAGAAGTTCTATAAAAAAATTTCAGTCATATTCTGATATAATCCAGTAACCGTTGTCATAAAACCCAAGGTATCAATGTCTTCAAGCGAAATAAGTCACATCCATACAAAAAATATGCAAACATGCACTGGCGTAAACTTGTCCAAAATATTGGGGGGGCATTTGGTTATTTATTCTACACTTGTTGCATTGGGTGTACAGTTTATCTCAATTATTGGGGGGCACGTGCCCCGGCTCTCCCCCCCCCAGACTCTACGCCTATGCAAACATGCCAAAACACACAGAGAAGGATGAAGAAAACAAGGTTTAAACATGTCAGAAGGGTTCGACCTTGATTTCTCGAGACCATGACTCCTTGTGCCTATATATATCTTACAACTGAAGAAAGCTCATACTACAGATAAACACATATAATTAATTAATTATAGCACTATATTTTGGCCTCACTAAAACTGCACACATGACTGTAACACAGCTGGTAATAATACACCTTAACTTACAATGAAATAGCAAAATTTTTTTCTGAAATAGCAAAATATAAACTATTTTTATAATTTGATGCTCAATTTTATACAAGTACTGTGGGTTGTCCAGCATGACAGTTTAAACCATTCTGCCAATTAAATACCAGACAACAACTTTTATCCCTGCCACCTTTGACACTGAAAACAGTATCAAAAACTGCCACAGTAACACAGCTGGCAATAAAAACTGCACTTCACACTCTCATCGCCAGGTGCATTTTTAAAACTGTCACCACTGAAAATGTTGCTCTGGCAACGGCTGAAACATAAGTTCCATGAAACTTATTATTCACATCCTTTCTCTTACACCAGTATCAATAGAACACCAGAAAATCAGCATGCCGCCAACAGATACGGCAGTTCACAACACAGTCAGTATGAAAAGAAATCTGAGCAAGTCCTTGGACAATGTGGATATGTTTGATCGAACATTAATAGTCTAAACTAGTTGTTCTCAAAAGCATACTCCTCTGGTGCAGTATATTCAGTCAGGACTATTTACATGTAGCTATTGCCTTCTGTCACAACTACTAACCAGCGGCTCCAAAGTATTGATATCTTTGATCTTGTTATCACTGAGATTGATTGACATCAGCTTTGGACATCCTTGAAGTACGCTTAAACCACCAGAGATTCGATTGCCACAGAGTTCAAGCTGAAACAGAAATTGTGTAAATGCAGAGTAAGAAAAGGATTACCTCTCTCCCTGGCATTTCTGATCAGCTTATTAAACAAGTGGATCCTAAAAGGTCTTGCTGTATGGTGAGCCAGCACTCTGTTTTACATATTCAATTATTATCAACTACTTGATTCATAATTTCAATTCCATACACCCATACGAGTTATCTCGTCTGCCAAATGTAGTAATCAGCCAGCCAAGAAAAAAATCCTTTGATGCAATATAACTTTCTATAAAAAAATTTGAATTAATTATGATGACATCAACAAGTGAAGGTGCCTTTTTGCATGATACATGACTCTGACAAGAAATTTATTTCATAAACCATTTCAATTTAACAACCACACTTTATGGTTTGGTTATTCAGTAGGCCATTCAGATTAAAAGTTAAAGGATTTACCTTCTTAAGTTTTGGTAGACTAGGGAAACCTTTGAGCGTCGTCAAACCAACATTTATTAGACTCAGGGCTTCAAGGCTTTTGAATTCACCCGTAAGACCAGCGACATGATCAGCTCTGCAGTTCGTTAAATTCAGCTCATCAATCTACACAATCAGAAAAATCAATCAAACATATTTTAATAAATTAATCGTATCATAGATGACATATATTGGAATTCTGAACGTGAAACGAGTTGCAACTATATGTGGCTGCTCTGGTTACTGAACTTTTGATCTCAATAAATGTTAGCATCATTCTGGTAGGCACAGAGATAAACATGCAGAGATAAACTCTAATAATTTTTAAAATAACTCCAATTATTAGGCTTCACTTTATGAGGCACTTAACAGATTTACGATAAGAATTACATTCAGAAATTGGGCAACAAAGAGTGTCAAATTTCAACTCTACATACGACTTTCTTTTGTTTAGGCCCTACGCCCTACATGTGTGCCACAGCGAGTCTGTGACGAACTTTTTGTTCTTGTAATAATGGCTATTGATATAGCGCATTCAGTAGCAAGATATTTTAGGTTACTTTACAATGTTAGCAAAAGTACTAAAAATTACAAAACAGTTTAACAATACAAAACCATGACGCAAAGCACAGATAAACATAAGCTACGTTAGTCATGTGTCTGATTACATGATAAGTTGCATGTCCAACACTGCAATTATCAAACAATGCGTCAACTAATGGCGCATTGGATTACATCTGGCGTAGAGTGCGAGGTACAGAGATCGAGTCCCATAGGCCAGTGGTTCCCAAACTTTTTTAGGTCGCGACCCACTTGTGAATATGTCTTGGCAGTCTCGATACCCACTGTGTAAAATTAAGCATTGTGTACTAAAATTTGCTCCGTAAATTGGTATCGAAATATGCGGATTAACGTACAGCGTTTAGAAATTTAAAGCATTAAAAGAAAATTTAGGTAAAAAACAGTTTACAATTTATTGCAATCCAGCTAGTTATAGCCAAATCATAGCCAAATGTTTGTGCTGCAAAAAAAATAAATGTTTCTCTAAGACATTTGGCGACCCACTTGCCAGAGCTTCGCGACCCACTTTTGGGTCGCGACCCACAGTTTGGGAAACTCTGCCATAGGCGGACATGCTTTGTAGGCTGCAATTTGCGCCGTGTATTGCAGGCTGTCTGTTCTGTTAGTAGTTAAGATTTATCGCATAACATGTACATGTACAGCGCAGTGCGTTTGCAGGCGCTTAATTAAAGAATAAATATTATTATTATTTTTATTATTATTATATTATTATTATTAAAAATCATATCCTATGTTGTCGGCATTAACGGTATTATTATTAGGTCAGCCTAATAAAGGCACGTTGTCTTACGTCTTTGGCGGATCGACCTCGGCACTCGAGTTCGATTCTCTTTTTCATCTTTGAAGGACTTTCTTATAATAAGCCCTTTCGACATGTCGAGTGCGCATGCGCAGTGACTCGACCCACTTAATTGTCCAAAAGGGCATTACTACCAACTTTGTCAACAAACCACACGCAAGTCGTTATAGGTCGATTGCATTTAATGTTTATGACTTGTAGCATTACTTCAAAAATATGAAAATCCATTCGCCTGGATCAACGAATCTGTGATCTGTGTTTAGCATAATTTCAACTCGAGCACTCTTACTTCGTAAATGCATGCGGGCAATTTTAAGATGTCTGAATTAAACGTCTTTAATGAAACCGTCACTACCAGTCGCATTGCAACAGAGTATGAAATGGTTACAGGCGTTGATTCTATGTAAAAAGATTAAATATACTTAAGTTTAATTTAATTAATTAATACTTTTAATATTTTCTGGTTAAGTTTGTGCATTGCTCTCAGATGGTGCAACAGATGCCACCATGCTAGGAAAACGAAAGTATTAAAACAAGTCTCTAGCATCGATTGGCAAACATCCCAGAATGATTTCTTAAACAATTTTCTTTCAAAAAAGGAGCCACACTTACTGAAAAATCACACCATTGCCTATTGCATTTGATTATGTGTTGCTTTTAATACTGATGAGTGCAACTTAACATGACATGACCATCAGCAGTCACAAGATGTGGCAGAGGTGGTTTCAGCAGGATCTATGTCTGCAAAACTAATTGGACACTGAACCTCAAGCAATCCCTCACTATAGCATCTACGTATAAGTGACAATTCTATCTGGTGAAGCACATCAAACTGAACGTTTCTTATGAATGTATAAGCCACATTCCTGTTGGATCGTGATCCAAGTTTTGAACCACATAGATGTTTCAACTTCTTCCACTTTCCCTTCATGGCCACATCTCAAAGATCAGGAGTAACATTTTTGCCCTCCATTATCAACTTTATAACAGAAGCTGCATCACACTTTATCCTAAATAATTTGTTTGCTCGTATAAAAACTTCATACATGTGCAAAACAAACCGAAGTGAACTTTTACTCTGACCACGTGTTTTTCTTCAATCTTAAGTTCAAACTCAGAATATACAGGCAGAATAAAATCAGCAGCACAATAAAAACGTTTAGCATAAGGTAATAAATGTGTGATGTCAATCAATCAATTAAATATTCGTTTATTTAAAGATTCCCCTCGACATGTGATGGGATTTCACAGTGTTACAAAGATAAAATTATTGCAAGTGAAAATAAATCATACAGTGCATATTTTAACCATAACTATGGGGACAAATGTCCCAGTAGTTTGGGTGATTTGTCTCTGTAATACTCTATTTTTAATGTAATTTTACATTAGAACGAGTGATCTCTCTGACTATGACAATCTGAGAACGATCGGTTATTGATATCATTCAATATCAATGGAGTGGGCACTGCATATTTTCACCCGAAGCCGCCATGCATAGCCAGATTGCTTACTAGCAAAGAGAGACGCGAAGAACATTCGGATCCTGACATTTATGCCATGCAATTCTATGCGCACAAGTTTTTCTGCAGTAACTAATCTTACCATATGGGAAGTTGTTGTGACTGAACTCTGTCTTGACCAAATCAGCAACATAATAGCTGATGAATACTATAGCTACATCCTATAAATGTTTGTTTGGTGGATGGACCCATATGGGTCATTCACCAAGCAACATTAATAGAATGTTACTTGTTTTCTATGCTTAACCAAATTGGAAAATAAAGTTTATCGTTGTTGCCGAAGTCAAAGCTAAAATTTGTTTGTTGTACCTGCAGCTCATCCACTGGGTCACAGTCACTCAGCCTGTCACTGACTTACTTATATCAATTAATTTGGAAAAATAAAGTGGCTAAAATGGGCTCCATTTGGCAGCAAATGCTGTAAAATGCGCTGTCAGCTGGGGCTTCGGCCCAGACACCCTAGTCGTGGCTGACTTTGTCCCACTAGTCGAAATCCATTAAAATATGCACTGAAATCAGAAAACAGTTAATGAAAGAGACTGAAGAGATCAATGGATTTAAGAAAAAGGTAGACTATACATATAACAGAAAAACAGTATAGTGCTTAAATAGTTAATTGTTAACAAGTTTTTTTATAGAGCTTATGGGAGATAAAGTTTTTGTCGTTTTATCAGATAATGTGAAATTATGAGCCCGTGGCCGGAGATTATGAGGGATATTGCGATCAGATGAAAAATATGGTCGCTGAACATGGCCGAGGTCTGTAATGGCTATATTAAGGAGGCGTTTGTCTGTTTTTTCAATTCAGAAGCGATTTGAATGGATGGGGAAAGTAGGCCAGAACGTCACATTTTCTTCAGCAGTGTTTCAACCTAGGGGCGCCGCCAGGCTTAAAAATATTGGACGCACACCCCTCCTGTCTCCTCCCATCCACACCCGTCCCCTGTCTGCCGCTCATAGTCATACACTGAAAATGACTCAGAGTGACTCATAAAAGTACAGTATAACACAAGCATGTAATATATGATATTATTTATACATACTGTATGGTAAACCAAAATTACACAGTGAAATTGTCAAAAATATAGATTCGATGCCTAATCCTTGTGTGGATTTGATTTGGTGCGTGGACGCACGTGCGTCCAGTGCGTCACGCTGCCGGCGCCTCTGTTTCAACGCTCTCCATGTCTCCTACTTGGGTATAACCCCAGAAGGTCGGGGTGTCGACTCGCATTCGTGCTCAACATTGACATCACAGCTGATCGGTCAACTCCAGCTGTTGCGCTGCCGAATGTAGTTTTGGCTAAATGCGGCATACGACAAAGCCACCAACTGTGTTGTTTCTTTCTACATTGAATAATTGTTAATCCCAGATTCCGGAAATTTTCTTAATACATAAATATTCCAAATTCCAACGTTTTAATGTAATTTTACAACATTAGAACGAGTGATCTCTCTGACTATGACAATCTGAGAACGAGCCATCGACTGTCAGTGTCTTTGGATACTGTTAATGATCGGTTATTGATATCATTCAATATCAATGGAGTGGGCACTGCATATTTTCACCCGAAGCCGCCATGCATAGCCAGATTGCTTATTAGCAAAGAGAGACGCGAAGAACATTCGGATCCTGACATTTATGCCATGCAATTCTATGCGCACAAGTTTTTCTGCAGTAACTAATCTTACCATATGGGAAGTTGTTGTGACTGAACTCTGTCTTGACCAAATCAGCAACATAATAGCTGATGAATACTATAGCTACATCCTATAAATGTTTGTTTGGTGGATGGACCCATATGGGTCATTCACCAAGCAACATTAATAGAATGTTACTTGTTTTCTATGCTTAACCAAATTGGAAAATAAAGTTTATCGTTGTTGCCGAAGTCAAAGCTAAAATTTGTTTGTTGTACCTGCAGCTCATCCACTGGGTCACAGTCACTCAGCCTGTCACTGACTTACTTATATCAATTAATTTGGAAAAATAAAGTGGCTAAAATGGGCTCCATTTGGCAGCAAATGCTGTAAAATGCGCTGTCAGCTGGGGCTTCGGCCCAGACACCCTAGTCGTGGCTGACTTTGTCCCACTAGTCGAAATCCATTAAAATATGCACTGAAATCAGAAAACAGTTAATGAAAGAGACTGAAGAGATTAATGGATTTAAGAAAAAGGTAGACTACATATAACAGAAAAACAGTATAGTGCTTAAATAGTTAATTGTTAACAAGTTTTTTTATAGAGCTTATGGGAGATAAAGTTTTTGTCGTTTTATCAGATAATGTGAAATTATGAGCCCGTGGCCGGAGATTATGAGGGATATTGCGATCAGATGAAAAATATGGTCGCTGAACATGGCCGAGGTCTGTAATGGCTATATTAAGGAGGCGTTTGTCTGTTTTTTCAATTCAGAAGCGATTTGAATGGATGGGGAAAGTAGGCCAGAACGTCGCATTTTCTTCAGCAGTGTTTCAACCTAGGGGCGCCGCCAGGCTTAAAAATATTGGACGCACACCCCTCCTGTCTCCTCCCATCCACACCCGTCCCCTGTCTGCCGCTCATAGTCATACACTGAAAATGACTCCGAGTGACTCATAAAAGTACAGTATAACACATGCATGTAATATATGATATTATTTATACATACTGTATGGTAAACCAAAATTACACAGTGAAATTGTCAAAAATATAGATTCCATGCCTATTCCTTGTGTGGATTTGATTTGGTGCGTGGACGCACGTGCGTCCAGTGCGTCACGCTGCCGGCGCCTCTGTTTCAACGCTCTCCATGTCTCCTACTTGGGTATAACCCCAGAAGGTCGGGGTGTCGACTCGCATTCGTGCTCAACATTGACATCACAGCTGATCGGTCAACTCCAGCTGTTGCGCTGCCGAATGTAGTTTTGGCTAAATGCGGCATACGACAAAGCCACCAACTGTGTTGTTTCTTTCTACATTGAATAATTGTTAATCCCAGATTCCGGAAATTTTCTTAATACATAAATATTCCAAATTCCAACGTTTTAAACCATCTAAATCATCAGTGTTATCCATAGTTACCGCATCGACAGCATTACTTCCGGTAGTAATGACCTATGTAGGTCGAGGTGACCTAAATAGGTCACTGAGATGTCGAACCCGCTTATTCTAGTAGGGCCTAATTAGCAAAAAAATGCACGTGTAGAATTGTATCTTGTCGTTAAACTGTTGGAACCAATTGTATGTTACGTAAGCTTATAGACGTTATAATATTATTGTGTTCTAAACTTTGTGAAGATACCTTATGCTGAATGCGTTAAACAGAACTTCATGAGTTTTTTCAGCCTCGACACACGCGTACAAGTCTATACAGACCTACTAATTTATCTGAGAAAGCTGTGAATCTAATCAGAGATCATTATACAGAAAAGTTCATGTACCACTGAACGCGACCGCTGGGTACCTACGTGTATCGTGCAGGCTTCAACATGTACTTCAGGGAATTTTGTTAAAAATTATTTCTTATGCATGTTATATTGTGTAACCTTTGTAGGCCTATGTTATAGCAGCGTGTTAAGAATTGCACGAAGTTTCTTGCTCAATACATTAAACGTAAACTCGTGACTGTTTGAATCCTCGATCGGTAAAAATACGCCCCCTATTCATTTAGCAGAGCTAAATAACGCGGCTGCCTGGGGAATTACACATGTATCGTGCAGGATATAACTTGCATTTCGTGAAGTTTCGGTAAAAACGTTTCTTACGAATGATACAGGCTGTTAATTTTCTTTACACTATAGGGATAGGTCTAAATAAATAACAGACTGTTGCACAATGGCTGGAGCTTACCTATGAGATAACTAAAAGACAGATAGGCCTACGCCTATGCTTGCTCAGTTATGCAGAGGTGGTACAGATCGCCTGTTGTATTGTTACGACATCATGTCTAACTGTAGGCCTAGGCCTAGCGTCTCGAATGTCGCATCGAGGAAACTTAAGTCGGTTATTGTGTTGTATAGAATGCATTGAATAGGCTTAACTTTACAGCATTCGGGCCTTAATTTTCCCATATTTACACAATAGAATCAGCACATGAATTCATGCTGAGCACATAAATCGTGCCAGCAAAAGAAAGCGTGAATCCTGCGTGTCTGCTTTGCGTGACAACCCAATTTAAAAAATACACGATCCTTATGACTGATTCTGTGAAGGCGTCTTATAAACAGACAAGCAGTCCTATCTGTTTTCAAGAAATAGGCTGCACGAAACATTGACGGCTTTTGGAAATTCCCCATTCAACCCAGGCCATGGCGTAAGCTCTTTCACCATTCTAATGGAAATGAAACGCCAAGGCCTAAGCCTACTTGAAAACACGTCATCGCTTGTCTAGCAGGCTAAGTTTCGTTCACCTATATAGACGTCAGTCCGACGAACGGGAAACTCCCTCAAAATGAGCAGATTTCCTTCCTTCTATACTTAGTAAACCGGGAAGAAGTCCAATGAAATGATATGCATTCCCTTTCCGTAAAGAACTAAACTTTCCTGAAAACGAATTAAAGACAGTTCAGATGAGCGCTAACTAGGCCTAAGCTTTTTCTTCTTTTCCTCCTTCTTCTCCTCTTGCTCCTCCTTCTCCTCCTCCTCTTCCTTCTCATTCCTCTCCTCCTCTTGCTTCTCCTCCTATTCCTCT